>OMKY01248374.1:0-18209 GCA_900302395.1 Bregmaceros cantori | reverse complement strand
TTTGTGGTAGAATTTAATTTCTCTATTGTGTAATCATTTTGTTCCATCACATTTTGGATCAAATTGCTTGTGCATATTGTGCATATTACATCCCGACATTACCTACACTATTCTTCATTGTTTGGTCCTGATAAACCACACAACTTTCTGGTGTTAGACAATGTACTTCGGGGTCCGCGTTGGCCGAGTGGTTATGGACACCGCACCTAACGCGACCCCATTCATGTTTGTGGTGCTATGTCTACCGCAGCGTCCGTACTGTTGCGAGTTCGACTATGCTCGTCAACTTGTCTGCAATGTCTACCCCCGATCTCTTCAACCCAGTTTCCGACGAATCCTATCCAATAATAAAGATGGATAAACCGCGCTGACGCTGGAAAAAATAACTTAAAAAAAAAAGACAATGTACTTCAGAAATTAAAAATGTAAGGAAGATGGGCCAGACTTTTTGGATGAGCGTAAAAAGTGCAACTCCCGTTTCAAAACTCAAGAGAAGACAGCATACTTGAAAGCGAGTCCTTCAAATACAGGCGAGAGGGGCAGAGAGAAGGTCTGGCAGTGGGACAGGGCACAGTCAAACAGGCCGGCTTGGACCAGCAGAGAGACCATTTCCACTGCTGACGCACTGCCTGCAAGAAGAGCCACACGTACCCCGGTAGCAAGTTATGGTACACACATCATGACAGATCAAAGTCCCAACCAAGAGCAAAGCATGTTAGGGCCAGGCACCAAGACCCAAGAATATGCAAATGACAATCAAAATGACAATGCGTCTAGATGTTTTCTAGCATCCATCCAGCTAATCTATACGGCTCCCACAGTGACCATAACTCAGACATAAAATAAAACATTTTCAAGACAGCAGCGGGTAGCATAGCCTAATCTTTGTTCCCCGTAAATGAGGGGAAGTATATCTCGATTTCAACCAGGGCTTTGAACCATTATTTTTTCCCAAGCGTTTCGTTCCGAACAGAAACAGAATTATAACGTTTCCGGTTATGTGTTCCACCAATAAATTGACGTTCCTGAACCGGTTAGAACAAAAAAATATTGTTCCCGGAACGGTTAATTTCGTTCCTGTCAGCTGCTTAATGCTATGTAATATTTGTTGCGCCGAACTGGTAGCTCTCTACAGCCGAGGTCTTGTTGCGTGTCGGCGCGAACCCACAACAACACACTGCAGAGAGTCCCGCAACGGTTCCTACTTCACTGCTGCATCGTAGATTTTATAAATACTCTTGTTTTATTTCTGAAGTTATCCCCTCCTTTGAGGAACGAAATAAAACCGGTATTAACCGGTTACCATTATTTTTAAATAACTGTTCCTGTTCCGGAACATAAAAAATGATAACGTTTCCGGTTTCGTTTCTGTTCCCTGGAAAATACTAAAAGTTCCCGGTTTTCGTTTCTTGAACCGGTCCAAAGCCCTGATTTCAACATCAATAAATACAACATAACATACTTGATTGCCGACTGGTGGAAAGATGGCGAAAAAAATACCTTTTAAAAATCCCCTACATTGTCTCCTAATTGAACTGTGAGCACAGATTGACACCTGTAGTAGTTGTATTGTCATGCATTTACCCTACCTGCGATGGCAGCAGAGGCTGGGAGGTGCAGGGCCAGGGTGAGGCGACTGCGAGCCAGCTTGTACTCCTTCTCCAGGTCTTTGAGTTCCAAGATGTCCACCTGCCGCTTCACTGGAGGACAGACACATGAATTAAAGTCGAGGAGATGGTCTCATCAACGACACAGAGCAGACTACAACAATAAAAAAAGTAGGTGTGACATGAACCAAGCATTAGACAGCGTGGAAAACGGTTCATATTTTACAATTGTTTAGCCAACGATTAAATGACTGCATCACTAGCAAATGTGCACAATCTATGCTCGTCCTAGCGGGGACCATTTCACAAGTCGATCCATTTATGAGCTTCAGTTTTAATAAGAGATGCACAAACTCACCAGGTGGTTCGGCAAACTCCCCATCATACGTGCGTTTGGGAGAGGCACCGGGTCGTTCACTCTGAAACACAAGCAATGTGGTTTGAAAAAAAGGTACAGATTGTTACAACCTAGCGCATATGACTTGGGAATAATCACCATATTTATAACGATTGCCATCTCTGCTTGTACGTAGCAGAATGTACACCAACATGGGCCATCATTCTGCAGAAGCACAGATTGTCGTATCAAGTCCGGCATGGTGCTTGATTCGGTACAGGTTGAAAATGGGACAGACTCCGTAAGAGTTCAGCTTGAGTTGACGCGAAACAAGTCTATTTCCCTTCAGAAATTAATCTTTAATAGTTAAAAGTGAACACAGTACATTCATTAGATTATATAGATATGCATATTGGTATATTGTACAGGCACGCTTTACATTGCGTTATAATATTTCATTTTTTTTCACATCTCTAGTACATGCCTCGGAATTGAAACCAAGTCAACAATGCTGTTAAGGTCAGTGTGTTTTGCGTACCACTTGTGCTGCGCTGGGTTGGACGATCCAGGCGTACTGCGGCTGGATGAGTCTCAGACAGTTGAGAGCAGCCAGGTAACAGTTGACCTGCTTCTGCAGGCCCTTCTGTGTCCGCACCTCACGGCCCAGGCGCATACCGTACTCAAACATGACGGTACCCGCTGCCAGTCAAAGAGGGAGGAAGCAGAGAACAGACATCCGTTTGAACTGTTGACATGCCACAGCATCATTTGAATAATGCAGTTACTGCAGCCACCCAACATTGTCGTAGGGTTGGGGGTCCGCGTTGGCCGAGTGGTTATGGACACCGCACCTAATGCGACCCCATTCATGTTAGTTGGCGCTGCGCCTACCGCAGCGTCCGCAGTGTCGCGAGTTCGACTACGCTCGTCGACTTGTCTGCAATGTCTACCGCTGATCTCTTCAACCCAGTTTCCGACTAATCCTATCCAATAAGGATGGAAAAACATTGTCGTAGGGTTATCCCGAGGCCAGAGGTAGACAACATACAAAAAAAACTGATATACCATTCAAGTAAATTTCCCCCGGGGCATCCAGCAAGAGCGACAAGCTTCATGACTAGAGCCAGAGAGAGATCAAGAAACCGGGCTCACTGAATGCAGCACATGACAGTGAGGGAAGCTCATGGCACTGTGATCACAGTAACAAGACTGAATGGGGCTGGCTTAGCAGCAGCAGTCTAGCCCACTGTGCCACTGGGCCCAACCCCACCACAATATGGATGTTTTCCCACATCACCCACAGAAGATGTTCTGTAGAGTGTAGACTATATTCTACATTGGAATGTACAACACATACCTTTCCTGTAGTTGTGTCTGTTGATATGGAAGGCGTACAGGAGTTCATAGTAGTCGTGGGCCAGCAGGTCCACTGCCCGTGCCCGGGACTCGATGATGGTGACCACCTGTAGCAGACGCAATAGGACCAAACCATACGTCAGCTTAGAGCTGGGCGATGAGTTTCACAATTAAAATCCAGATGTTTTATAAAACTGAACGATTTTGGAATATCCAATATATCACGTTTTTTTTACCTGTACCCGTCTACTTCCAGGCACTCTGAAATGAGGGAATTTGTCTCATCATAAAAATGTATGATACGTGTCTTTATCTTATATTTTAAAAGCAGCACTCCATAAGAAGTGCCTACCCTCAGGTTTTATGTTTACAATTAAAATAGGACAATATAGTACTTCCTTGCTTTGTTGATGTTAAAAATGGACCATAAGCACTTTGTTATAAGCACCTGTCAACCACAATTTATGAGCAAAATTCCAATAACTAAAGTACTTGAAAGGACAATTTCTCTTCAGTTAATATTTTTGCAAATATGTGAAATGATTTTTTTAAAACAATAACTAACAATTTTTAGGGCTTTAGGGTTTAAACAACAATTAACATTTTACATTGTATAACAAAATGCTTAGAGAGAGGAGATGTGTGTGGTGGACCCAGTGGACTCACCTCATCATGTAGGTTGACGTAGGAGAACTGGACCAGGTCATGCAACTGAGATCGTTCGCACAGAACCACCACCAGCTGACGCAGACAGTCCAGCTGCCTGCCAACGCACCACGGGTGATAAATGTTAGCCGATAGGGATCTTTGCATGCATCAGACAACATCGGACAGACAGGTGGATAGCTTGAATGTTAGACGCAATAATCTGATTTTCTGCCAACAAGCATGCATTACATAGAGCTGCACCCGATTAATCGATGGATTATTGCAATACCAATTTGATAATTGACTTATCAACAGTGATTGATCGCTTTAATTCTCCGCTCAAACATGTTGAACAGACAGACATTTCAGCAGCTATGACAAATGAAGTCAAGTATGGTATTAGGGAGTGCACTACACTTCTTTTTACCATACTAACCAACACTACGAAGCATGTGCTGGATGGTCTCCAAGTTATTTAGCAACAGCACTGGAAACTGTATATTCCTAAATGGTGCGGTGAGTCGTGGGTTCAATTCTCCCCACCAACGTATTTCCTGCACGTTTGCTCCACACGTTCGCCAGTTTCCGCGCTATAGTTTTAAAAAAAAATGAACATTGAAAGAGAGGAAGCGACCAGAAGCATCCCAAGCCTACCTGCTGGAGTCTGGGTTCTGGACCAGAGCTTCGTATGCCTGGCTGTTATGGCCCAAGTCCAGGTGATGCTTGAAGATGCGTGTCCATAGCGCTGCCTGCAGGCAGGGAACATGAAGAGGTTTCATCCAAGATTAAATAGTCAGAGATGGGCAGTAATGCATTACATTTACTCAGTTACATTTTTTGTGTGTACTTTTTTACTTTTGGAGTACATTTTTCTACTTTTACTCGAGTAAATTTGAGGTGAAAATAAATTTTACTGCGATGTCAGTAATTCGCTACTTGTTACATTGACATGGCCTTTAGCGACGCCTGTTGGGAGAAAAAAATCTCTCGAAAACAGAATTTGTCCTATTTATTTTTTTTTTTTACTTAGTTACTCTGTACTTTTGCTACTTAAGTAACTTTTTTGTGGAGTACTTTTTTTACTTTTACTTGAGTAACTCTTTGGATGACTACTTTTTACTCTTAAGTCACATTTTGCTGAGGTAACAATACTTTTATTTAAGTAATTTTTATGACTACTCTGCCCATATCTGGAAATAGCTGACGAGAGACTACTAGGCATTAACTTAGGTATGCAACTATGCACTCCAAATTCTCTCTAGTCAGTTTCAAAATCCCAATCTTCTTTGGATGATATCAATATTGTGTTGATCCAGTAATTATACTACCACAATGACAGCAAATATCCACTGGAGTACGTACTCCATCCATGGACATCCGGGTGAAATATAGCAACTCTGCTAAGCCCGTCTTGTACAACCATCTTTACGTATCACCTGTCTCATGCTGAAATGTTTAATGGCTCTGTGCCGTCTGTGCTGTCTGTGAAATGTCTGTGAAATGAAATTCATTCATTCATCTGTAACATGAAAAACCATACATCAGCTTAGAGCTGGGTGATGAGTTTTACGATTAAAATCGAGATGTTTTATGAAATTGAGAACGATTTTGGAATGATCAATGCCTGGAATGGTCACTAACAGATCACAGCATGAAGGAAACAGCTTGAATTTGTGTTTACCTGACTCCTGGTGTCGTTGGCAGCCTCCATGATGGCCTTGGTGGCCATGTTAATGACCAGTTCGGGAAGACCCATTTCCTCCAGTAGACGAAGAACCTGGAACAGGAACCAAACTGAACTTCCACTCATTTGCACAGACCCTGCCGAGACCCTCCGTCAGGTTTGCATCTCCGCGCTCCAGCTTTGCATTACAGTGGAAACCGCTTATAGTGATCTCGTTTGTCCGGAGCCAATTTCATCACTATAAGTGGATGAGTTACATGATTTATTCTTTTTTGTAAATGTAGAGTATTACCTTAATGCCATTTGTATGCTTGTTCAATGACAAAAATGAAATGCAACAGATAGCCTTCGCATTTACTGAATTTCATTACAGTATTGTGCAAGTTTGTACAGTATACAGTACTGTAATGCGCTCGGCGCAGACATAACTCTGGTACGCTGTTAAGTTCGGCCTATTATATGGTGCATCGGCTCTGCTGTGCCGCCGGTGCTTCCAACAGCGGGCGCCACGGCCGGATGTTCGAGTCACGCACCGCGAGCCAAGCTGTTGGAGAACGTCCGTGAAGCCGCTCGATCCGCAGGCGAGACCACGGGGGACAATCATTAAGCCTATGTATATTTGATATATTATTTTGACATGAATGTAGGTCAAAGTAGAATACGCAGCACCGCCTCATTTCACAGTAGCAGTATGGTATCGGCAACTGTTTGACAAGTACGAGTACATAAGTGAGCATCGGGGCCGATACCGGTATCGGTGCATCCCTAAATATAAGCGGATGATCACTATATCCGTGATCATTATAATCGGTTTACACTGTAGTACTAATGTGCTCAAGTTAAAAACAGTAAGTGTCCATTAAGAAATGTGTTTTTTTTCACTCATTGTCACTTAGGCAACGTTATGTAACTAGTGGAAAGCCATGTTCTTTTCAAGATCATTATGTGTATGCTCGAGTCGGGTTGGACATGCTTGATGTGCCGAATGTGCATTGTCTGAGAAGGTGTACCATGTGGTGACCACATAGTATATTTATCAAGCCACTATATACACAGGATATGACCACATGTCTGTGGTGCAATATTTGCCACATTGACCAGCCGTGTGAACGCACCAAGTGAGCCTATCCGTGCCTGACTCAACATTGTGGGTACTGGATATTATGTCAAAATATCATTTGGTGTCAGAAGTGGGATAAGCACACACTATTGAACGAGGTTTTCAAATAATAGTGCTTTATTGAAAACCCAAGAAATAAAGCTGGACAGAAAGGAAAGAAATGCCAAGAGGTGTGCACATAATGACATAAAAGAAAATTCATCGTCCATTTCCTGGATAATCAATAGAGCCGTTTTTTGTCACCTTATGGTAGTACTGCAGCCTGGGTGTAGAGGGCGCCTCATCGTCCTCTCCACCACTCAGCCTCAAAAGGAAGTCCTCCTTCTCCACCTCGCTGGCTGCATCCTGGAAGCATTGCAAGGCCTGCAGGCAAGGAGATGGTTGACGTTAAATCGGATCATTTAGGCGTATTATTTTCTGTGATGTAAGGTGCAAGTTCAAAAAACGATTCGATTATTTTTGAAAGGGTACAAAACCTAACCTTAACCCTAAACTTAACCTAACCCTAACCCTAACCTTAGCCTAACCCTAACCCCTAACCTTAACGTAACCCAACACTAACCATAACCCTAATCCTAACCTAACCCTAACAAAATGAGCAAATCGTTTTTGGGATTCGAACTTTACATAGCGGCAAAAAATATGTTAGAATTATCCGTTTTAACAGGGACCGCAAGGAGATCGGTTAATAATTAGCCCCTGGGCCAAAATAGAACAAGGCGTCCTCACTATTGCTAATTGCTACCAACCAAAAGATACATTTACCAACCAACTCTTGACTGCCTAGTACAGGGCTATTCAACTGGCAGCACGCGGGCCAAATCCGGGCCGCCAATCAATTTTTCCGGGCCCCCAAGGAATCCTCCCCCAAAAATGTATTTATTTTTGGTCAAACATGTTTTAGCTATCCGAGATACTGCTATTTACCTCACCAGAAGCACTTGACATTTGTTGAGGATTGAGTTTCTGTTGTTTACCTCAACAGATGCACTATTAATGTGTTGTAGTTTAAGTGAGCTGCTGCTGTTTACCACTATTTGCTTGTTGGTGTTGTTTCAGATGTTGCATAGAATTGAAGCCCTTTTAATGGGACGTATGCTACTTTAAATAAAAGTTATGAGAATGTGGTGGTTTCACGACGCGCCACATAGGCCGGAGATTGGTGCAGTCAGTCTGACAATGCAGCCTATGTGGGCTATTCAACAGTAGTTGAATAGCCCTGGCCTAGGAACTCTATGGCCTGAACATTAGTATGATCATAGACATTAGACGACTTTTGTTCAGATAGGGTACATTTAGAATATATTCTCTACAAATATCCATAACAATTTTGGAGTTTTTAAAAAGCAACCAAATACCAAATAAAATATAAATAAATAAAATGTAATCTTACGGCTAAAACTAAACTAAATAATAAGAAGAAATATTTTTGAAGCGTCTCTTGAATATCAAAGTTTGTTCCGACAGCGTCACTCCTCACCTTCTGGCCCTCTCCGTTGGCCAGGTAACACTGACCCAACATGAAGCGACACGCCCCCACGTTGGTCTGGCACCAAGGACCAATCAGACGCACATACTCCTGACACACAGTAGAGACAGTTTAGGGGCACACAATGACAACAGACGTATGACAGCATAGTGCATTTACACCATGGACCATTTAAACTGGGGAGAGCATCAAGTGTGTAGCTGCCCCACTTGCTGAAAAATAGAACCAGGAATTGTGTCAAATATATCCAGCATAGTCTCACAGAGCATGAAGACATCGTGAGATTGATTCCCGTCTCCGGCATAAGAATGCTGCAGGTCTGCCTCCCCACTCTCAACCCCCACCATACTAAGCATGTCAACAAAAATGAAAAATTAATAATGCATCAATAACTGTGTCCTGTCTCAGGTGCGGCCAGGTTAAATACAGCAATTTCTACTCATGTCACATACTTTTCATGTTACAATGGCTGGGTTCGAAATCGCTCCCTATCCCCCATATAGTGCACTATATGGGGCGCACGCCATTTTGTAGGGGTGTCCGAATTCTCACTATATGTACCCTATATAGTGCACTGAAAGTATCCCACAATGCACCGCGGAAAGTAGTGAGCATTGGATGTACCCTAGACGCAGCAATATAACCCATAATGCATTGCGAGACGTTTTAAAAATGACCTAAACGTAACAAAAATGACACGGCGGGAGTAAATAGAGAACGACTGCGGAAAATCGTTATAAATGTAGGTTATTTTGACTTTTTCTGACGATTGTAATACTATTTTTTTTTGCTGTTGAGTGCACTATAAGTGAGTGCACTATATGGGGGGGGGGGGGGGGGGTTCGGACACAGCCAATGTTTCATGGATCTGTACTGTCTGTCCAAAATAATCATTCAATTGAATGTTAGAGTTCACAAAACCCATAACGGACAGAAATGATCCTCAGACCAGGTATGTAGTACGTACCTGTAGCTGGGTGTACTGGCAGTTGGCCATCAGACACTCAGGAAACTGGAAGCTAGGGTTACTGGGCCAGCTGGTACCGGCTGGTTAAGGACAACGTCATGGATACCTTTTAACTGTAATCCAAACTTTGTTGGAATCAGAATCAGGTTTATTGCCAGTGTTAATGATACAAAAATCACAGACTATGACTTCATTTATGCACAGGTCTCTCTTGGCAATGAAAGTTAACGCAGTCAGTGGAAGTTGTTGGCACTGAAGAGAACTTGAACTCTGAATGAATTTTACTCAAAATACATCCTGGATGTAGTCCATTTCATTCAGGTTGTGCTTCTACACCAAATTGAGATAACGGTGCAACCAGGCTTACAATTTAGAATTGATTTTCATCATGTAGATACAATACTAGCCAAACCCTGACTTATGACAATCCCTGCAAAAAAAACGTACACAAACTTATCTCTGTATTTCAAATAGACACCCTATTTCAGCACATGCAAGTGATAAGTGATGACAAGCACCAAGAGAAGACACTTTCTAAGAGTTGGAACACAGCATTAGACTATAATAATAAACTACCAGCAAGCTGATCTTGTGTCATTGAGCGAGTTAAAAAGGATACAGGAGCTGTGCCAGGAGGTGCACCACACTGGACACCATGTGTGGCCAGTGGAGCAGAGCGCTGCCTGGAGAAGAGCTCTGGTGCTGGCTGTAGATGTGGTAGATGATGGTCTTACGAGCCACCGTCTGGTAGAACAGCTCCACCACCGTCTGGGGACTCAGCACTGCACGGAAGCATGGGAGTCAACAGGACAGATTGCACTAACGACTAATTTGATAAATCGATTAATCAGCCATTTTTACTGGCGATTAATCGGTTCATTTTTACATTAATTATGATTATGAAACATTAACTGTTTGCAATATTAATATTACAAACTTTTTGCTGTTTCGCTATCTCCATTCTTATAGTAATAGAATGACAAAGCTTACTCTTACAGGCTAAATTATAACTTATTGGGCTTTCACGCAAGCTTACGTGTTGTCTTTATTGTATTGGGGCTGGAAAAATTGCATCTATTCAACACGTGAGCAGAGAATAGGCCAAGCCATGAAACGATTAATCCCTGCAGCTCTACTCTATTCATTCTGGAAACAAAGATGGAGGGCCAAAGAGGAAGACCAACAAGAAGATGGTGACAAGACATCTAGGATAGGATAGAAACAGCAACAACAGAAGCAGGAAAAATAGCAACGTCCTACAGTCAGACAAGCTGATACAAGAGGAATAGATTCCTGTTTAAAAACACCAATATCTTCAGCTGGCAAGTTGAAAGGCGCTCCTTATGTAATACATTTCAAAGATGTTTTTTACAGCCCATTCAGGCTGTTTTTTCCAAGCTTTATTTATTAGGGTTAGCGGAAACAGGTGAAGATGGGGGGTAGACATGCGGGAAATACGTCGGTGGTGAGATTCGAACCACCGACTCACCACGCCATTGAGGCATATGTGTGCTTTCCAGCGCTCTGCCTAACCGACTGAGCTACTGGGCAGCACAACTAGCGATTCTTTTGATCGTCTATTAAATCGGCCATTTTTACTGATGGCTAATCTCTTACTTTTCCCTTTTGAAATCAGAATGATTATTTCCTTTTTAATGTATTTTTACGGCCCTTTCTCACCATTTTCAGCGCTATTCAGAATTAGCTGGAAAAAGGCGGAGTAGAAATGGCAAATCTGTCGGTAAGGGAGCGAACCCACGATCATGGCATATGTGTGCATCTTAGTGCACTCACTCTTAAGACAGCTACTGCAATGAACAAAATCGAAGGAGTATTAATCTGAAACTTTATTGATATTGGAAACATTGATATTGCAAACAACAACGCAACACACTTCAGCACTGTTGATTAATCGATTACCAACTTAGTTCCAGATTAATTCAATAATCTCGCTCGATACAACCATAGAAGCAGGAGGTTACATCGTTACCTGATCTATTGTTGCTCAGCGCGGGGCTGTCCGACAGTTCCAACACAGACAGGTGCTGCAGGTTAGCATCACTGAAAAAAAAAAAAATTAGATACGGTCTGAAATAATTGAAGAAGTCGGAACCTTTTGAATACTCTAGTAATCAAACATCAGAAATGATGTACACATTCACACGTTAAAACTGCTCAACCAACACGCTTGCGTTGGGAACAATTTGAGGTTGAGGTGTCTCGCCTTAGGAGACTGTCAGGGAGAATGTTGGAGTCAGGATTCAGGAGCCACTAATCTTTTGCCACAAAATGAAACCTTTGTTAGCATAGAGAAGAGAAAAACACCTACATGGTATCCAGGGGTACTGCGGAGGCCAGTCTCTGGCTGGTGTGTTTGAGCAGGTGGTACGATGACAGCAGGTGAGAGCTGCGATGAACCAGCTCCTGTTGCATTTGTAACACCTGGGATCCGCCCCCTAGAAAAACCTGCACCCACAAACGGCATTACATTTAGCGGTTAGCTCATTCACCGCCGTCCTGGCAGTGAATCTCAGGAACATTTTCACAAATTATACTGTACAAAAATGTGTGACTGCTCTTGTAGATTAGAGTGTAAACTGTGAACACATAAAGTAACGATGCAGCCAATTCTGTTGCGAAGATACACTCAAGTTTCATTCCACACACAAATGCTGAGTGTGGAGATTGTGCCAATATGTTGTAATAACCTATTGGGAACTCCAACTAAATTGCCGATCCTATCTTATAATTAATTCCAGAGTGTTGTGTGTGTGCTTTCTTCACACTCACATTTACACATATCGTCTCGCAGATATTCATTGCTCAGGTTAACCATATCATTGTTGATACAACTTTTTATTTGTAATTTTCTAATACTACTAATGATTACAATAATTGAAAAAATATATTTAAAAAATGAAATGAAACTCAATTTAAATGAATGAACTTATGCACAAATTGTTGGTGTGCTTGCATGGCAACAGAGGGCCAAGGATGCAGGAAGTGCCATGCTAGACTCACGTTGGCACCGAGGTGTATATAGAGCATGCAGGAAGTGGTATGCTAGACTCACGTTGGCACCGAGGTGTATATAGAGCATGCAGGAAGTGCTATGGTAGACTCACGTTGGCACCGAGGTGTATATAGAGCTTCTGTAGCAGCAGCAGGTCTCGACAAATCAGCGCCCGGGTCATGGCCATGCAACACACGGCGTGGCTGGCCACCACCACCGCGGCGCTGCTGCTGTAGAGCTGCGAGACAGCCAGGCGCACAGACACGTCTTCGCCTGGAGACAAGTTGAACAGGTGATTCGAGCCGATGACCATTTTGACTAGGTGACGATGCATTTTCATCAGATTCGACAAAAGCCAGAAGCTTGTTCCATTAACATTAGTTTTATTAGTGGATTGCCAATTTTTCGTGTGTGCAAGGCAGAGAATTCAACCTGCATGACCAGCAGAGATTTATATTTTTATGTAGCACATTCTATTGACAAGACTCGCTAATTGTGTACCCATAGAGATAGATCATCACAAACCAAAAGAGCATTATTTTTTCACGTTATTTTTTCAAGATTTTATTTTATTTTATTATTATTATTTTTCCCCAGCCCATTCAGGCTGTTTTTTCCAAGCTTATATTTATTAGGGTTAGTGGAAACAGGTGAAGATGGGGGGGTAGACATGCGGGAAATACGTCGGTGGTGGATTCGAACCACCGACTCACCGCGCCATTAAGGCACATGCGTGCTTTCCAGTGCACTGCCTAACCGACTGAGCTACTGGGCAGCACGTCAAGATTTTATTTTTAAATTCACTACAAAATTTGTTTACACTTTTCTAGTGACTTGCTAGGTGATAGCAGAGATGGTTCTGAAAAAAATATATATGTGCGCGGCAATGTTATGTTTAATATGTTTTATCCAGGGTTATTTGAAGCATGGAAAATGGGAATATGTCAGTGGCTGTTTTAGGGCCAGTCTTTAAAGAAAGAAACACCTACCAGGAGCCAGCGGTCCATCTACAGCCAAGTCAGAGTCACTCTCCAGGTCCATCTCCTTTAGCAGGAGAGCCATCGCTGCTGTGGGATTCCTGACGTCCTGCAGCTTGTTCTGGATGTCTGCGATGATGTTGTCCCTGTCACAACAAATCGGTCATTGTGGAACATTCATTACTAACAAAGTAATGAACTGAGGTGCTTGAATTCAAGTAAAAATAATGGCCGGTAATATAATACAAAGAAGTCAAAATGCGGGTCCGTGTTGGCCGAGTGGTTATGGACACCACACCTAACGCGACCCCATTCATGTTAGTGGCGCTGCGTCTGCCGCGAGTTTGACTACGCTCGTCGACTTGTCTGCAATGTCTACCCCCGATCTCTTCAACCCAGTTTCCGACTAATCCTATCCAATGAAGATGGAAGATGGCCATAAAAAAAAAATGCAAACTATCTCAGGTGTGCTACTTTCCAGCCAAAAATAAGTTCACCACGGTAGCCACAGCTTAGATAGTGGCTAATATACAGAAGTCTGATTCACAACGTCAGTTTGCGGAGTCACCTTTGGTATCAAACAACAATGTCCGCTGCCCGTGGATGCACCACAAACCAAACTGCTGCAGCCAATGCGTACCATTTCACCACCAGACAGTGCCATCTGAATAGTTTGTTAGAAATTACAAAACTAGGCCTAAAAAGGTGTATCCCCGAAAAACAAAGCAAAACATTTTAGGGGTAAATCCATCCACCCGGACATCTTGAAAGTGTCTTCCTCCAAAATCTGATCAGTTCGTGAACCTACCCTAGAGCATAACCACGTCAAATCTGGGACAAAGCCACTCATCCGTTCAAAATGTATCACGTTAACACAAGGGATCTGCCGCGGCCAACGCAAAACAATTATGTCCCGGCGCTCCGCGTTTCGGGAATACAATTATAGAAATAAGGTTATGTGTTATTTTGGAATGAATGCAAAACTTATTTAATATTTGTGTTTGCATTTTTTTACACTGCTTGCATTTCAGGAAATGGAAGGGTTTTAAAAATACACAATCATAGTTATAAACAAAGTAAAAAAAAAATCTTTTGCAATTAATCGATTACCTTTTCAAATCTTTGGCAGAATACTCTTACTAGAATATCCATGAAACAAGGAACATTGAGAAGAGACTGGAGTGTAGTGATGTAATGAATTTCATTGCTTTAACTTTTCCCCTTGTTCACGAAACAGGAAATCTAAAAATCAAGAATTCAGAGAGAGAACTCTTGATTTCATCGTTAGGCAGGACTGTACAGTTCTACCTGTCGTTGGCCAGCATGTTGTCGAGGACCTGTTCAGCAGCCTTCTCCGGGGACTGGAGGTGGTCGAGAGCCAGCTCCATGTCGTAGGCCATGTCTCCGGACACACAGTCGCTGACCAGACGCAGACACTGCACCAGCTGCAGAACGTCGTGCGCCAGCTCTGGATCTGGACAGCGTAGGGAACGAACGGCCAGTCAGCCATAACACCATGTACTGGCAGTAAGGCTGCGAAGCTACGCGAAAACGTCCCACGCGAAACTTTGGCGTGGGTAGGGCTAGTTTTGAGAATTTGAAAATACATGCAAAATCAGCGAATCTGATTTTCCCGTTAACTATGGTTAGTAACTTTGCTTTAGGCAGTTTGCTTATTATTAGAGCTGTGGGTAAAAGAATGTCATATAAAACAATTTCTTGAATTCCATGACGCTTTGTTCAAAAATCTAAATTTGAAATTAAAATTTCCAAAACCAAAAAAATTCTGAATTTTAGTTTAAGACAAAATCATGCAACCCTAGGCTTGGGCAATAGATTGATAATATTAAATATTGCAATATCAAGGAACAAACATGGGATTAATTGCGAGGTTTTTAAGAAATGTGTATGTCAACATCTACCAATGGCTGTCAATGCCAGTCAACCAACATGGGGTTTGGCTTCATTGCTGCCACTAAGTAGTCACTGCATCTACAGATCCTTAAAGACAGGAATTCCCAGAGAAGAATTGTTAAAGTTGGCTGCAACCTGGACAGCCTTGACATGTTGTATAGACAGGACATTCTGGGGACTGCCACGGCCATTAGGGGGAGTGAAGACCTCCCGCTTTAGGCTGATTTGATCTTATTCCCGTCGGGATGTCGCCTGGTCGTACCCCTGGTTTCTACAAACTGATACAAGTTCTCAATTGTACCTACTGCCACCCGCACCCTGAATGATAGCAGGAGCCAGAAGTGGTAGACTTTATGAACCAGTGCTGCGTTTTTTTTTTTCTCGTTTTAATGCTTGAACATGCTTCTGCAAAATGCCCCATGTGGGACACAATAATAAATTAACTTGATATCATAAAGGCTGCTCAAAATTAGATTACAGGCGGTAATGAGAGCCATTTTACTTACATGGTCTTTAAAATGTTATACGATCTACGATATATTTGTCATCCAAATAATTAAGCTACTTCAACCCTGCTAGGCTAGATGGAGCTTGAAGAACCTCTGCTCACCATCTGTTAGGGCCGTCTCCTCCTCCGACGTCAGGTATTCGTCACAGCTGAGGTACAGGTGGTCCACGGCGAAGCAGGGCAGAAGGTATGATACGAAACCCTGAAACAGAGTTCTTCATTTTAGTTCTGCTGTGGGCCGGTGTTGGAATAAAAAAAAAAATCAGATAGGTTAACAAGTTTGCATTAAATGAGGCAAGGGGAAAAAGGTTTTACACATCAATGTATACTTGTTGCGGTACATCTAAAAAAGTGGAAGAACCTTAGAGATTAAAGAAGAGATCCAGCAATTAAAATACCAATTCTGGTTCCTTTTAAGCCCTTGCTACTGAACACCAGGGTGTGATGTACACATATTTAATACATTAAATGCACACTCATGATGACCTCACAGTTCAGTAATAGCAGTGTTACCTTCTTGAGCAGGCACACCATGGTGGTGGTGGGGCTGACAGTGATTCCCAGCGGAGTGGACAGCGCCTCCTGGTACTGCAGACAGCACGAGTAGAACTTGGACCAAAAGTCCACTTGAAGCTCTCGGTACTCCTCCTGGGAGAACTCGTACTCTGTCACGCTGCTTTGGAGCTGCAACACACATCATTTTTTATTTTTCCAAGTTATTTTTCGGGCGCAAGCGCCATTTTATTGCCTAAGGGAGGCGAGAGCAGCCCTGCAGTATGTACATATTCCAGAGACTAGAATCGATCCCACGGCAGATGCGTGTGCTGTGAAACTAAGCCACAGGCACAAGAGTGCATGCCGCTGGATGAACCGGTCTAAATCGATTGCGCCATAGAGCCCGCCACACACATCATTTAACCCCAGCGCTAGAAACACAATGAACCTGTGTCGCAGCTCAGCCTGTGGCCTGCGGGACGCGCTCTCTAACCACTGCCACCGCATGCCCCCCACATCCCTTACTCGATAGTAAATGATCAATCATTTTGCTATAGCCTAAATGTAATACAATATTTTTACACACCTCTAGATTCCATGTCTCGTAAGCCTGTAATTTCCCGGTGAATAGGTCAGTGCGAGTCACTGGCGTGGACAAATGCATCCAGTAAAAACAGGATAGTTAGACAGTGAAAGAAATGGAACAAGTTACCTCTTTCTCCACTGCCAGAGTGACTTCTCTCCTCAGGTTTTCCCAGGACAGGTCGACGGATCGCTCAGTTCCTCGTCTATAGATCTGAAGATTATGGCATGGTCAGAACACACTGTGTGGCATTTTGTTAAAAATAAATACTCTTTGCCCAGAGAGCGCTATTTACATAAAGTTGTCAGTTTAAAAATGATCTATTATTGATTTATCCATAGTAATATGCTATAAATCACCAGTAGATGGCAACCTAACTAAGTTCATTGTATGTGACCTTACGTAATGGTCGTTAAGTGGCAAGATATACCACTTGAGTATGTATACTTCACCATACGTGATACCACCAAAATGTCTTCCGCGGCAAGAAGTGATGTCACGTGCAACAGCCCTATTGCGGATCAACAGTACAAGGGTATTGGACCCATTGGACCCATAAGCGCAGTAGCAAAGTGCCATAACTTATCAGCTCTCCAGTTGAATTCATATTTTTATTTCACGCTTATTCTTGCCTCCGTCATTTCACATTTTTCCATTTTCTTGTGGCTTCTCATGATCTCCCATTGGGAAGTGTCGTGTTGAGAAAGTAATCAGTTATTTTTCCGGTGCAAGGGAAGTGTTGGGGAAAGGCATCGCAGAAAGGCCGGTGAGGGGAGGAGAACTCACGACGCTGCCCGTACCTGTGAACTAAGGCACCATACGTGATGCGGGTGTCTTACCGACTGCGCTACAGAGCCGGCACACTAATCAGTTTGCTTGATTCCTAGCCGTTAGGGTGAATTCAACATCACTCCTCTCAATTGTAATACTGTACCGCAAGTTGCATTAAGATGTTTCAGAGAAAATACAATCACTAACAAGACAAATCTAGTTCGACTCTACAGTGTGTATTAAAAACACAGCTCACATTCCCCTGCAGATCAATGGCAAAAATAAATCATTGTTTAGTACCGGCCTCACCTGAAGTGCTTTGACGATGGCGCCAAGAGTGAAGCGCAGTGGGGAGAACAGCATGTCCAGATACTTCTCCTGTGGAGAGAAGCATAACGAAAACAAAACAGCTTAGACAGGTGACTGAAATATTTCATCACGGCAGCTTCCATGACATTTGTGGTGAAGCAACAGGTGCAGTCCGGTCCTCCCTAGACTGAGCCAGCTTAGAGCGAGGATGTGGAACAGCTTAGGTGTGGAGCTCAAGCCACGTCCAAGCATTTCAAAATAAGGTACAAAAGAAGAGAGTTCACAGAGTATCGATAATATCAAGTGCTTTGATATTCATTGGGTGCTTTCATTGTTCATTATTAATTTTCTTATTCACAGTATTTATTTATTTTGTTTGTAAATATGTTTATATTTTTATGAGGTGTGTGCAATAAGTTGCTGATTGCTAA
>OMKY01248372.1:0-11868 GCA_900302395.1 Bregmaceros cantori | reverse complement strand
ACACAACTGGTGCCAGGCGTTTCGGGAACAACCATTTCAGGAACAATATTTTGAACAATATTTTGAATATTTGGAAACGTTAAAATTCTGTTTCTTATCAAACCGATTGGAAAAAAATATTGGTTCAAAGCTCTGATTGTAGCTCAATTTACAGAGACATAACTTCATGTTATCAGAGGTTCTCAATGGAATAATTTCCAGGGTTGATAGTATCCCCATACAAGAAATTGGGGGAAAAGGTAAGTGGAAATCTATACTGAGCTTCAATCTTGTTTCTAAAGAATTTCCCCCCCTCTTTCCCTCATCGCTGCTATATGTGTGTCTCCAGCCGGTCCAATCTCAATTAATGACCCCACCTCTTTAGAAAATGTCTTTGCTCAATTAATAATAAATGCTAATAACTCATAACCAAACACGAAGAAGCATAGTGTTCCCGCGTGTTAATACTAAATCAATGGAAAGATTATCTTAGTGAACAGGAAAATCAAAATTGATAATACATTTTTAATACTGTCGCTGCCAAAGTCGGGAGTCTCCAAACTCTTGATTACCACATATCAAGAGTTAAAAGAGATTTCTAGAATAGCAAATGTTGGAAATGCATTTCTTCAACAAAAGTGATTCCGTTTTAGATGTATATTAGATTTCAAATCAATGAATGGTGCAGCCCTACCTACGGGGCAGAGAGGTGATTATTTTGAGGAACTTGATGATCTAAACCCCCTGCGCTGTTCTCATTTGAAGCTGGCTGCCTGGCTGCATGTCTTTTGTTAGCGGTATATTTTGTGTTGTGCACAGTGAGTGTCTGGCGGCCCCGAACTGCTCATCAAGCTGCAGACACACGGTGTGCCTATTGTGTGAGCAGTGCAGAGTGTATGACGCCCCCCCAGGGTCCTTTTAGATCACTGCACTTCGCCACTCGGAGCCGGAGCAGAGGCTGAGGCGGTCTTCTAAGAAACAAGAAAAGAACCTGGCTGACTGCTGGAACATAAATTCAGTTGGAATGTTTTTGCTGGGATTTTCCACAGTTGCCACTAATTGCCTGCTTGATCACTCAAGGTTGGGTGGTAACGGACTACTTGTAATCAGATAACTGTCATAACATTACAAAAATGGCAACTGTAGTCCCTTCCAGTTAATCTGCTCTCGATTAGGGATACTTGCCTAGAATAGAGGATTTGTCTTTTATAATTCATTTATGGACAAATAAAAGGAACAACAAGGTAATTGTTGTAATTTAAAGGTGCTGTAACTTCTAAAAGTGCATGCACCACATTCTTCTATTAGAAATGTATTGTGTTAGAGTTGTTTTTAAAAGTTATCTAAAAGTCATTGAATTACATTTAGATTACTTAATTTAGATTCATTGTGTGACTGATTACAATTTTTGAGCAACTTTGTAATCTAACGTGTTTCCCTTGACTACTACACTTCCCATACTATGGCAATATTTTCTAAAGATATTTATCATATCTTATTCTATGGAATTGAAAACAAATTGAGCAAGCGTGATGGTGCTCGTAATGATGGTGCTGCTGCTGCTGCAACTGTCAAGCCAGCAAACCTGCTCATCCGCATGCTAGTCTCTTTAGGCCTGTTTACATGGTACCAAAAAGTCTAAATATAATCTATGTATAGGTGGATCTGATTCAGTGGTGCTCACATGTGCATCGGAATGTATCCTTCTAACTTTCCTCCCCAAGTGAAGACCCCATCTCCACATTACAGGGCACATGGCCGGTACAGCCGCTTCTATGCTGCCCGCCCACATGGGACGGGCAACCCTCGGCGCATGACTTTGTTCCCAACTGCCTGGACCGCCTCCCTTGGTCTGCCTCGGAATGTGTCTTGGTCCACATGGGGCGGATCCATGAATGTATTGTATTCTTAATTGGGTTGTATTTTATCGGTAACAGAAAGTAATCTAACTTGTTACATGCTTCAATCAGTAATCCAGCAACGTAAAGGATTACTTTTTTTTTTTTAAGTTATTTTTTCTGGCATCAGTGCCGTTTTTCCATCTTTATTGGATAGGATTAGTCGGAAACTGGGTTGAAGAGATCGGGGGTAGACATTGCAGACAAGTCGACGAGCGTAGTTGAACTCGCGACACTGCGGATGCTGTGGTAGACACAGCGCCACTAACATGAATGGGGTCGCGTTAGGTGCGGTGTCCATAACCACTCGGCCAATGCGGACCCCAAGGATTACTTTTTTAATGTCAGTAACAAGTAACCTAACAGGAGTTGTGTTGATGACGATGATAATCACACACACACACAACTGTTGAGCCTTAATTGAAGACAGGGAGAGCGATAGACAGATAAAGACTGCCAGAGAGAGACTGCAGCAAGGGCATAGTGCTGATGTTGCCTTTATAAGGAGTGGCCTGCAGAGAGAGCATTGCAAAGCTCTGATGTGTACTTCCAATGAAACGCTAAATTGCTGATTCTAACTTTCCTCCCCAAGTGAAGACCCCATCTCCACATTTGGATTGTTAGAGAAAACCCATTTTACTATTGACCCCCCATCCGAGTGCTGTTTATCTTCTATTTTTCCCAGTGTCCTCGTTAGCGATTCAAGTCAATAAGGCTTGGCACCCCCGTAACAATGTGTGTTCCCAGCAAGCCAAGTCATTATCCTAATTTGAAGTGAGACCCTCATATATTATTCACAAACAATAATACGCCTACACGTGTTGGTATTAAAGCCTTAGGCTTCAATTCAATGCACAAAATCATTTTATTTGAAAGGTGGGCCACAGTGGACACACACACACACACAAACATGCGCACACGCAGACTGTGATTTTCCGCTTGGAAAGTATGGAATATTACTGTGTTGTGCAGCCACTTTCCCCAAGCTATAACTGCCACCCATTGGAGAAGGAGTGATATTGCAGCCAATGTCTTCCCAAATGGAAAATACTCTGACCCATGTCTTTTCTAAAAGAAATGTGTATTAGAATTTTTGTTATTTCTGTTTTTATTTTCCATAATGACATTTTGTTAGTCACTATCATTATGCAAATCGCTGATTTATTTTTATAGCTGTGGAGCTGAACGGCATTGACGTAATCACTGTGAGCACGGATCGGAGAAGAGCACTTCAGGGCTTGTGTCATGTGTGCCAGTAGTGCCCGTGACCCCCACGCCAAACCCCTCAGCCCCAGGCGGTTTGCCTTGTGACTTATGCGTTAGTGAGTCGGAGTTCTTGTAGCTTTGTCAACTTTTGTATCACTTCCTTGCAGGGCTTTTAAAACGTTCCGTTCCGAACGGTTCAGGCAGGTCTATATTTAACGCTTTCGTTCTCAGAACCAAAATATTGGTCCTGGACCGGTTCGGAACACAAACATTTGGTTCGTTCTGAAAGTTCCTTATGTTGTGCAATGTTAAGTTTAGATATCGTTTTAATACAAAATATTTTTGTTGGACGTTCAAACTTCAGAGAAACTGTATTAACGTCATTGCATTCGTATCCTTGTTTTGTCCGCAAGATGGAGCCCCAGATGCATGGGGCTTGATGACTGACAGTGAAAGTGGATGAAAATAGTCTCCCAGGCATAGGATATGTTAAAATATATAGAGAATGGAAGAAAAACGTTTTTAACGGGTTTTGTGGATTTCATAATGTTCTGTTTCTGTTCCGGAACATTTGAAGAAATCTTTTTTCGTTTCCATTTCTGGTCCTCGTGTAATTCCGTAAAATTCTCCCTCCCGAGTCCACTGGATGGCGGTGTTCCACCGTTATGTTTTTCTGTTTTCCGCGCTCTCTCTGTTTTCTAGCTGTGGCGAATGTGATGTCATCACATTAGGTGTTGCGTGCGCACAGGAACGCGTTCAGATCTCATTCAGATCTTCCTTTGGATTCTCGTTCATTTACTAGTCGACTTTAATAGTCGGACTCTCTCTGATGTTTCTAGACTAGGTGAGTTTGTGAATAGCACACGGCCTTGTCGTGTTAGATCCCTTTTGAACGTGCTTTTGTTATTTCTGACTTCTCTTTTATTTAGTCTCACACACACTGTGTGTACATCTGGGCTGGCATGAAAATGACAAATCTTAGGAAGTGTGTGAGATCATACATCACAAACTTTTTACATCCATTCTCATCCAGGCTGGAATTATAACATTAATTCTATTCTTTTCCTGATTAAGTTAGTATGATATTATTTATTATTATAATCCCAGCAGCGCCCCTTTTGGTGAGACGGACTGGAGGGGGTTTTCTGCGCCAGTCGGGGTTGGATTTGTGCATCGTGGTTGGCTGTCTAGCAGGCGCCTCACGGCTCTGATCGGCAAGGATGGTATTCTGCCAGGGCGCCGTCATGGCCGCTTCTCTGCTGCTTGTCTCACTACCATGTGGGACGGGCAGCGGAGGGGCGGCCGTGACGCCCGTGTACATGGACTTCGCTCCATGACTTTGTTCCCGGCCACCGTGGACTGCCTATTTTGGTCCGCTTTGGGAAGTGTTTCGGTCTGCTTAGGGCAGATCCTTGGCACTGTGTTCATAAGCACTTTTGAATTTTATTGCAAAACAAGTATGAATCTTATTCTTAATTGGGTTTTATTTTATCGGTAACGGAAAGTAATCTAACTTACATTCTTAAATCAGTAATCCATAGTGTAATGGATTTGTTTTTAATATCAGTAACAAGTAACGGGATTACAGTTTAATGTAATGATACCCAACTGTGTTCTTGACCTATAATGACAAAAATTAAGACAAATAGATGCACCAAACATGTGTTCTGTAGAACACGTACACACACACAAACACACACAAATACAGACAAACACACACACACAGTTAAAAATACACACACACACAGATACACGGATGGTTTATCATAGAGCTAAATCAGATTTCCACTGTGATATGACTCACCTGTTCATCACACAGACTCTTAGATGTTTGCGCTGTCGTCTGTAGATATAGCAGCAGCAAAGACACACACACACGCACACACTGCTGAATCCTTACAGCCCCTCCTGTGCCATTATGACCAAAGGCAGGGATTACCATTAAGTCTGGCTCACACATCTTCTCACATGATCTACAGCTTCACTAAGACACACACACACACACACAAATGAACGCACACAGACTTCAGACTCAAGCTACACACACCCAGGAGCACACTGGCACACATAGACATGCAGAGATACAAACAGATGCACACAGACTCACAAACAGGCACATACAGACATACACACAAATGCTCACAAACACATACACAGACTCACAGACACACACAAACACAGACGCTCGCATAAAGACTCAAACACAGTCTCATAAAAAGACACACATTGCCACACACACACACACAAACAAGTAAACCAACGCCAAAATCGCCGCGTTTCAACGAAAACTTTGAGGAACGGTATTAACCGGTATTAACCGGTTACCATTATTTTAAAATAAGTGTTCCTGTTCCAGAACATAAAAAATAATAACGTTTCCAATTTCGTTTCTGTTCCCTGGAAAATATGAAAAGTTCCCAGTTTTCGTTCCTTGAACCGGTTCAAAGCCCTGATATAGACACACGCTGACTCACACACAGAAGCACAAACGGACACACGACACACAGACACACACAAGGCAAACACATAGAGGCACACACCGACAGGGTTGATGATTGAGCGGGTCACGCTGTGTTCATGCGCTCCGCATGTGGTTATTTATGTGTACGTCTCTCTCTGTGGTTGTGGGCATCTGTGGATGTTTGGAGTCTGGCTTGAAAGTTATAATCAGTGGCTGTTTTTATTTGTTCAAACTCAAACTGATTCAATAAAAAAATGTATTCATTTTCAATTCCATGTTCCGAAGATGGTGGATATGATCAACGATTGACATTCAAACTTGTTTTTTTCTTTATTGAGAGAGAGAGAGTGACAGGATTAAATCGAAAACTGGTATGAGGGGAGACATTGCAGAAAATCCAAAGAGGGGATTAGAACGTTCTATAACCACTCTGCCACTGTGCGCCTCCTAACGATTGACGTTTAATGAATTGGGCAAATGTCTCATAAATTCACTCACCACACTGTGTCACACAGTAATGCTCACTACTAGCCAATTCTACCCATTTATCCTACAACCTGTTGCCAAGTTCAGGTAAAATGCTTGCTTCCGGAAGAGTGATCTTCATTCAGTGGATTAATATCCATTGCTATATGGGCCGGTGTATTTAGTTATTGTCACCTTTTTCATGGTTTCTGTACTTTCTAGGGGAATTAATTATATGTGCTTGTTGTGATCATACACAAGCTTGTGTTAGATGCCTTGTCGTAAAATCCACACTGCTGTGCTTTGTGAGCATTTGCTATCCATGTTCTCGTATTGATTTTTTCTCAAGCGGCGTCCACGTCAACACAAAGCCACTATGTGACGGTTAAGTTTTGAACTTAAGCGCTTCCTGTTCGAATGCCCCCCTATCTCTTACTTTCGCTGAGGCTCAGAAGATTAATGTTTGAATATGTACCTGCATCGGGACGTAGCCGAGAATCACGTTATGAATATCTGTAGCCTATGCGTAACATAATCGTACTTAATCACCAACTTACCGATAGACCGCTGTGCGGTCATGTGTCTAGATTCGGGGTCCAGGGGCCGCAGGGAAATGTAGTGGCATGTTCGCCCGTGCCGTCAATCACAATCGCACTACTCTACGAACACTTGCATTGATAATGGGTTGCCACACATACTGCTAGCACTAACAGTACTACGTTTTTGTAACACTACGTCCCAGGTTTGCAATCTCTGAGTGCTTCTAGTTACTAAATACCATCCTCTGCATAAAGGCAGGTAGGTTGTATTTTATTTTTGATTGATTGAATACATTGCCTTCTCTTAAATTAATGAAACTCTTGGCACTACTCGGGTTTCCAAGAAGTTGTGTTGGAATGTTGGGACCAAGCCAATGGGGCCAGGACGGAGGGAGGTGCAGGGGCTCGGAATGCAAGTGTGCCTCTGTTGGTATTTGGTGAGCTTTCTCTAGCTTTGAAGCGGCTTTGTGTAATCCGTAGTGTAACGGCCTTATTTTGAAATGACAGCGCCACGCTGTCTTACACTCTGCACCATAAAAAGCATGTGACACAGAGTTCATAAGCTCCATTGCACCGGCTGAAAGGCACATTTCATTTTTATTTTTTATTTTTTTATTAAAGGAACTTCAAAACACACCTTGCCACTTTTCCCACAATGGATTTACCTTACTAATTCATGTATCATTTTTATATTGTTGATGTAATTATGTTGCATGTGTTCCAGTTTATGTATGACAAATTGGTGAGATCTTGGGGTAATCCCTGCCATTTCCTCCTTTGATGCCTGCCATAACCTACTATCTAGCTATCTACTGCAGTGGATGAAGTTGCTGCGGTTGCTCTGTGTCTCAATTACTTACAGTTCGACCCTCACTTGTGAGCTTCAGGCTTCCTGCAAGCAGCCTGCGGGCCAACTGCGAGCTGCAGGACCAGATTTTATGGCACACACCATAATATGGAAGTTTAATGCTAGTACGACCCGCACATTTTTTTTTCTGAACATTTTTGTGTGTATTTTCTTGTATAGGAATATGGGTAAGAGTGAATGAGAGAAAGCAATCCGGGCGAAAAAAGATGGGTCTTATGTGTGCACAGAGCAAGAGGGTGAATTTCATAGTTTTCGGCCCTCTTTTGTGGATTGTATGGTGTATCTATTGTTTAATTTGTAAAAAACTAAGTATAACAGCATGTCAAAGCGTAGATCATCCCTGGTCACTTCTCTTTTGGACTTTTTCTGTTGAATACATGACAGGGCCCAGCCTCACCCAGATACTGCCTCCAGTGCCCCCCAGTTGACTCGCGTTTGAGACTCCTGCTCTAGGCAGATATTGTTAAAGATGTGTCTGACCGTGGCACGTGTACTGTAGGGCAATGAATGACCAAGCATCACTTTTTATGTCATTGTTTATCAAATTGATGTTATTATCAACCATTGTGTGTTGTGAAAGAGAAGGAATAGAGATGTACATTGTGCACTTGGACAGAACGCTGCAAGAATAAAGTCACTTTGTGAAGGAAATAATGAATACAATATGTTAAAGAACAGACCACGGGTGGCGCGGTGGCAGAGTGGTTAAAGATGCTGCACCTTCGCACCCCCCAGGCTACAGTGCTTTGTAATGGTGCTGTGGTCTTGATTGCTGTGTCCACAGTGTTCTCGTCCCTTCACAATGTTGCCCCAATCTCTTCGGCCCTGTTTGCGATTAATCCTATCTAATAAAGATGGAAAAAAAAAATCACAAGAGTTATTCACAGAGCATTGTCCGGACACTCCATAGAGAATGTGTCCATGTTGTTTGTCCTCTCACAATTTTCACAACATACATTTCCCCCCACAATGCCATTTTCATATTCAGCGCTCGTCTAAATGTTTAGTCCTCACTGAGGCGAGTCTCGGAGCTAAAAGCCGCCGTGAGATTATCCATGAACTCTTACCCTCTTCTTCAAAGTTAGTGTGCTGCATCCCCAGAACACTCTTCAGCTTGCTAATGATCTCGAACAAGCATGGACCCTTTTGCTACGGGGTCGTTGGATATTATTGTGGACACTGTATAACATGTTAAAAGTATAAAATGTTGTGCTGCCCAGTAGCTCAGTCAGGTTAGGCAGTGCACTGGAAAGCACGCATATGCCTTAATGGTGCGGTGAGTCAGTGATTCGAGTCCCACCACCGACGTATTTCCCGCAAGTCTACCCCCCATCTTCACCTGTTTCCACTAACCCTAATAAATAAAGCTTGGAAAAAAACATTTAAAAAAAAAAGTATTTGTACGGTACAAACATCTTATGTATGTACTCGTTCAACAACGCAGACTTCCAAAGACGTCCTAAGGAAACACATACACACGCAAAATAATACTGATTGACACTTGGGAAATTAAAACAATAAAATATGAAAAAACGACTGAATGCAGCTCCATATGAAGCGTCCAAATATTTTGTAATAATAATTGTATTACACGTTATGTATATTGTTGTCCAATATACACATTCTAGGCTTTACATTCTAGGCAGTACGTAAGTATTGTAGATTTTGGCCTTAATGTGTAGCGGAAGTCGCTTTGGATGAATGAATAGCTCTGGTTGACGCCTACTGACAGTGTCAACCAATGGTCAGTCTTTATCCTTGGCTCCTCCCTGCTCCACACACATGCACACAAACACCAGTGTGTAACAGTGGTGGAACGGCCCCCCTGTCCCCATCCCCTTGTAAGGCTTCCTTTGTGGCGCACTGTATTTAGGGTAAATGGTTAATATTTAGGGACTGGACCTTGTAATGTTAGCTGGCCACCTATTTTAAACGGTGGCCCGTGAAGGCCTATACATAGCGTCCGGGGCCGTAAGAGGACCGCATATAGGCGAGAGTGTGGGGCCTAGCTAGCTTCCTAGCCGTGTGTGGTGCACAGCAAATATAAAGCTCTCTTTTTGCTTTTTTGCTTTTTAAAAAAAAAATTCTGTTTACCCCTCTCTCCGACTTCTCACTTTGCACGACTGCTGCTGGAATATTCCATGAAGCCGAGGCTGCCACACTTGTAAACAAAGGACTACCTGTTGTGCGAATGAGAAGTTGTTTTATGCACTTCACCCAGCGCGCTGGCCAGCGCTGATCACACTCGCGTGCATACACGTATGTGCGCGTCAACGCGCGCCAGCTGCATTTTCCAGCACATCTCGTGATGGTCACTTGTGTTTCATCAAGGAAATTAAAATTGACTCAATTTCATATTGGCAAATGGCAATTATCAAAGTTATAAAAATAAAGGTAAAAGGAGCAAAGGCAGACAATCCAAATGAGGTAGACAATCCAAAATATGCATAACTCTGCGCCCCGGGGAGGATGGAGCTTGACATTGTTCAAGTGTAGTTCCATCACTCATACGCAAGTATATAAAACACAAAACAAACTGCTCCTGCAAACCAACCAATAAGAAAGAGTACCCCAGGATGTTGTAAAAAACTGTGAGTCTGTAAAATGAATACATTTAACATATTTATGCTGTATTATTATATGTATATTATACAAAAATAATAATGATATTAGATGTCAATTCACCAGTGTCAATTCACAAACCTGTACGATCTGTGATGTTCACAGTGAGACGTGGGCGAGCTCTCAATTGAGTTTGTAGCCCATTCGAATCAGAATAATTTATCGATCTCAAAAGGAAAATTATGTTCAGTTGGCCGTTCCAGTTCACAGTCAGTAGCATCAGAACAATTTAAACTACATATTGTTTACATATTTACTAGCAAACTATTAAATATGTAAACAGCAACATACTGTCAAAGGGAAGATTGAATGCAGCCAATTTGAAATTTCCTTAACATTCATACAGTCAGTTACTGACAGGAAGCACCTTGTGTTGCAGTTTGGGAGATCTTGCAGAAATTACGGCAAGGGGAGGAAGAAGTTGCGACGCTGCCCGTACCTGTGAACTATGTCAATTTTTTTTAATGGGTACATATGTTATTGTTGGTATTCCTTCAAAGATGGGGAATACCAGAGAAAGATACAGTATGTACTAATAAATACAATGCAACATTACCAGTACTTCACAGGCTAGTTCCGGCCGGTCAGTTACTGGGTCAAAGACGTTTAAGGCGTTTCAGTAGTCCATTTTTAAAATACTCGAAATAAACAAATATTTGGCCATTTCCCAGACATTTGGAATGTTGAGTACACATGTATACATACAAATACGTCAAAAAGCAACATTTTAGTGTTTTTACGCTTAAATTAATACGGCAATGATCTTAAAAAAGTAATTTGGGGCGACTGTAATTCATCTCAAAATGAATGGATTTCCTTAACATAAATTATATTTTAATCATTATAAGTAAGTAAATTAACTGTTCAAGAAAGATAAACTCATGTGTACTTTCATTTTGTGTAAACCATTTTTAAATTAATTGTGTCTATAATGGCAGTGTCTCCCTCGTAGAGCCATTACATACACACTCTTTGATCTAGGATTCATAAAACTGATCTAAAACATTTACAAATACTGTCCACTTATGTATGCTATACCAATGATTAATATTTGAACCAAACCGATATACATTAACATTTGAATTTAGTACAGAATGGACAATTGTTGGCTACCCCGGATGACAGATGGTCGTCTCAAATGATGAGAAACAGGCAATTGCAGCAATTAAGGCTATACAATAATCTCAAGAATTCAGAGATATTTTGAAAACATGTATTAAAGAGTCAGCATATGCAGAATTTTGAAAAGTTTTGGTTGGATTTTGTTGACTATGCTGGTCATTGTGAAAGGAGTAAGGAAATAATTAAAATTTCAAAAGATGTTGACCGTAGGACACTTGTCTTTTCATCATCTGAGCCATCAATGGTGATCACCCCCACATGATCCCCAGTCACCCCACATTACTTTTTTTCCTATTTTAATCATATATATATATAATGATAAACAATATGATGTACAATATAATAATTATAATGAATAATAATAGATAGAGCTAGAAATGTAACAGAAAAAAATAATGAATACTTAATATGAACAGTTTTCTCTCATAATGGCTCAATAATACAAAATAATTGGTTATTGTGAAAGGAGTATGTTAATGATTGACATTTCAACAAATGTTGACATTCATAAAATAACTGCGTCATGCTCCACATGACGCAGTTACCCAACATGATATTTTTCAAAGTTTAATGAAATGTAACCGGCTAACCATTAGCTAAAAAAAAAAACTTTATTCACACCTTTATGGTAGTCGCTCAATATGATATCAAAATGTGAGATATTCCTTGCAGCATTTAAAAAGGTGATTCATTTGTAAAATTGAGAGA
>OMKY01248366.1:4738-34575 GCA_900302395.1 Bregmaceros cantori | reverse complement strand
ATATATACTGCACTCCACTGTATTTACAACGGGCTGCATGGTATCAGAGTTCATCTCTGGATCTTCAGTCCCCGGGGAGAGTACTCAGCTCCAAATTAAACTTGACTGACTGGTTGGAACCACAGCTATTCAGATCAGTCTGTCTGGAGTTTCTGCTCCTCAGTAGAGAAATGTGTGTGTGTGTCATTGGATGAATTCATTTATGAAAGCATCTTTATTTGAACATTAAAAAAAAAAAGAAAATTAGTAAAGCAATGTAGGAGTAACGCAAGCAAATCAAAGATTTACAACCAAAGAAAGATTGAACTAAATATTGTCTAATTAAAAAAATACACAATTATAACTCCCCGTGGCACAGTGGATAAGAGCATTGCTCCAAGCCAGCTTCTTCATAGTCTTGTTGCCGTGGCTTAGATCACAGCACATGCAGCACCGTGATATCGCTTCCCCTCACGGTCATATAATGCACATCCACTCGTCCCGCTCTCTCATCCCTCTTTCACACGAACAATGTCAACAAAACGAGAAAAAGGCGCTTGCGCTGAAAAAATAACTGTAAAAAAAGTATAACAAATTATGCGTCAGAATGTGCTATACACCGATAAGCAGATTCCGTATGAAAAGGGTAAATGCTTTGTGGCATGTGGTAAGATACATGTATATGATTCCTATACCATCGAACCCGATGATTCTCCTTTTCAACAATTTTAGAACCCAATTGGAGCAACACTATTAACAAGTGGCCTTACAGTGACTAAGGGCATATTCAAACCAACGTGTTTATCCCGGGTCCGACTCGTTTCAACCGAGATGGATCTCGTTTCCTACTTGTCCCGGTTGAAATGAATGCGGTAAGCGGGTCCGAGCGCGCGCCAACCCAGCACGATCTGAAACCGGCTGCATTAGACCCGTTTCGCACAGAGGAACGGCAGGATGCATTGTGACTTTTTGGATACATTGGCAACCCACGATGCATCCAGGAACTAACCCGCGACAAATTCAAAATGCGGTTTGAATACGCCGTTAGCAGGTATTAGTACTAAGGTGGTTACCACCACATGACCTCAGTTCTAAAAAGTGGTTGTCATAGTTTCATGATGTAGTTCTATTAGAAAACGATCTGCAGCAAGAATAAACAGCGCCCAAGCCTCTACCATGAGCTCATGGTCAGAATTATCATCTGAAGTTAAGACAATACGATTTTGAGTAAGAGGTCTGTGTTGTATGTTTTGGGGGTGCAGGGGAGCTATACACTATCTGGGTGGGTGGGAGGAAGATAGGGAGTTAGTGTGTGTGTGTGTGTGTGTGTGTGTGTGTGTGTGTGCGTGTGTGTGTGTGTGTGTTTGTCTTGTTTTCTTATTGTTTTTCTTTTGTTCTTGTTCTTCTTCTGCAGCGATTGACTATTTAGTAATCAAATATTCTGTCATGATCGGACAAAACATGTCATGTTTTTGCTTTGATAGATCAAGGAATGAACTGTATGCAAGACAAGAAAATGCAGTTCACATAATAATTAATAAGTCAATGTATGTGTAGAACGGAGCAGAGAGTCACAGGATCGCTCCCAGTCCGGTGGTCCATGTCCGGGGTTTGTGTGAGGCCGTCGTGGAGGCAGATCTAGTGGAGGCTTTGGACAAGTTCGGACACATTTGGTGAGTCACACTTTTGTAAATGTAATCTGAATACAGTAATCACATTGTAAACTACAAGCACTAGGACAGGGCAATACACCACACACCTTTGGCGCATTCAGATCATTTAGGATTTGCTGAAAAAGGCCAAATAGGAGCAAGGAGACATGCGGCAAAGCTGAACTCACAACTCTCCGCATATATGTGCTTTAGCCTGGCGAGCCAGAACCAATGCATCGTCCACACATTGCACATTGCAATATGCAAGCTAGAACCAATGCATCGTCCACGCATCGCACTTTGTGATGTGCAATGCGTCGATGATGCATTGGTTCTGACTCACCAGGCTAGCTTTGTAGTGCGCTGTCTTAACAGACTGAGCTACTGCGGCGCACGGTCCATAACTTAATTTTGGTTGTTCCTTGGGCCAATACACACCTTATCTAGTGTGTAAAATTGTGGCTGAGTTGTATTTTGTATGTAAAAATGTGTTGAAAGGTACTGTTACAGTTTCAGTACTGAATTTTATGTAGGAATTAAATTTAAGCAAAACAGAAAAAAATAAGAATCGATTAAGATGTTTGCTTATGATGTTTTGCTATTTTTTTTACCATCCCCACATAAAAGTAAAAACTAGTTTGAGTTTCATGTAAAAAGGTTTTAAATTTTTTTTTTTTTTGTTAATTGCAAATGTGTATAGCAATGTCTGTTTTATAGGGTAGATCTATGGTTAAAAACTGTCTCAAAGAGGTGGTTAAAAAGAGGGTTAAAAAGACAATTTACCTTCAGTCTATATTTTTTACTAAACATAATGAAAATATTGTATTATATAAAGGCTTTTTTAAAATAATTGACAAATATATTGGTTATGGGCATGACTTATTCCTCAATATCTGTATCAAATCATATTTCAGATCATGTTTCCATACACGTCTTTCTCCGCGGGGCGTCCTGTTCCATGACACACGGCATTGGTCACAAATGAAGTCGTTTGACAGTTCATCAGTCCAATTCATTCCAGCATTGAAGCTTATACAAATATTGACTGGTGTCTTACCGACTGAGCCGCCCCACCTGGGTCGTTCAGTTGACATTGGCTGTTGAGTTGACATCGCTGAATGATTTGTTTCTGTTTTGATAAGCCTGTGTTGGACTGTCGAGGACGGTCGATCCATATTATTCAATTAGAGAACACTTAAAATAACCTTTTCAGCCCATGGACTGGTAAAGTGTTAAGAAATTATCTAGGGTGGGTTGTCCTAATGTGGGCCATTTTTTGCAGCTTCCTAAGGTGGGACAGTCAGTTGCCTAATGTTGCCTAATAACAGTGAAATGTAGTGTTGAACAGTAAAACTTAATGATAGACACATTACCATAGTCTGCTTTTACCATAGTTTCACTGACATTCATTAGTTTAGGGAGGAGACAGAGCAACTGGAGTTTAGATGTCCCAGATTAGGCAGTGGCCCACTTAAGGGCAATCCGTACTATAAGACCAATATACACGGTAGAGCTGCAACCGATGAATCGATTAATTGATGATAATCGATTTTTGAATTAATTTTGTGTGTAGTTATGTGATGATGATGATAATGTGTCTTTGTGTGTGTCTCTGTGTAGTTATGTGATGATGATGTTGTGTGCCTCTGTGTGTAGTTATGTGATGATGATGTTGTCTGTCTCTGTGTGTTTCTGTGTGTAGTTATGTGATGATGATGTTGTTTGTCTCTGTGTGCCTGTGTGTAGTTCTGTGATGATGATGTTGTGTGTCTCTGTGTGTGTCTCTGTGTGTAGTTATGTGATGATGTTGTGTCTCTGTGTGTGTCTCTGTGTGTAGTTATGTGATGATGATGTTGTGTGTCTCTGTGTGTGTCTCTGTGTGTAGTTATGTGATGATGATGATGTGTCTCTGTGTGTGTCTCTGTGTGTAGTTATGTGATGATGATGATGTGTCTCTGTGTGTGTCTCTGTGTGTAGTTATGTGATGATGATGTATCTCTGTGTGTGTCTTTGTGTAGTTAAGTGATAATGATGTTGTGTGTCTCCATGTGTGCGTAGTTATGTGATGATGATGTTGTGTCTCTGTGTGTCTCTGTCTGTAGTTATGTGACGTGATGTTGTATCTCTGTGTCTGTCTGCGTGTGTAGTTATGTGATGATGATGTTATGTGTCTCTGTGTGTGTCTCTGTGTATAGTTATGTGATGATGATGCCATTTAAGCGCCAAGCTCTGGTTGAGTTCTCGGAGCCTCACAGCGCTGACCGCTGTGTCTCCTGCGGAGTAACTGAGCCTGTTTATATAGCAGGTAAACACATACACGCACTACACACACACCGCCCACACACTTTACACATGCATCGCCCACACCGCGCATACACCACACACCAAACACACATTGCATACACACCACATAAACAATGCACACCACAAACATGTACCGTGCACACATCATGCAGCGCGCACACACGCCACACAGAAGACACACACCGCACACACCACAAACATGCACTGCACACACATACATCACACACCATGCATACACCACAACACACACAAACACACTGCAGGCAACACACACCATGCACATACCACAGACACCCTCCGCGCACACAGCACACACACCATGCATACACCACAACACATACAAACACACTGCAGGCAACACACACCATGCGCATACCACAGACACCATCCGCGCACACAGCACACACACCATGCATACACCACACACCGAACAGACAACACACACTACGCACACACCACAAACATGCACTGCACACACACACACCACACGCCGCCACACACTGCGGACACACAACAAACAAAAAAAAATCAAAGAATCACACACACACACACATTAAAGAGAATTTAAATAATGATCAAAGACCAAAATAAAATAAAACAAGGAAATAAACTAGCTTACAAGTTACAACCCTGCCCACCATCCCTCCCCAAGTTCAATTGGTAGTCATTCGAGTGCCATTCGAATAAGGCAGATTGCCCTAATGTGGGCCACTGATCTGGCTCAGTGAAACTATGGTAAAAGCAAACTATGGTAATGTGTCTAACATTAAGTTCAACTGTTCAACAATACATTTCACTGTTCCATCTTAGGCAACTGACTGTCCGCCATTAGGGAGCTGCAAAAAAGGGCCCACATTAGGGCAATCCACCCTATGTGAAGGCACATTTAGCAGTAGAGGTTTCTAAGCAGTGTGTTGCAGTTTACATTGTAAAGTGTATGTTATTCTCTCCAGAAGGAGAGTATTGGCGATCTCTTGCACACATTTTAGAGGTAGGGACAGCGCCCCCCCCTTCCAGTGTCTTAGAGTGATCTGTTTTGCAGTAATAAGGCAATATGAAAGAAAACATTATTGTGTAAATGTTAATGTTTATACTCTACTGCACCCATGGCTCTAGAATACACGTTAAATATATCTGTCCAAAATACCTACAGCCTTGGATAGGAGGCAAAACTGTGAAGTAGTGAGGCCATCAATGACTGACATTTATCACACAGGGGTGACAACTCGGGTATATTGTATGTTGTTTCTTCTTTGAATAATGTAGTCGATGTATAATCTTATTGTTTATCGTATTAAACAATGTCTCACATTATTGGGGCATTTTTGAACAGATTCAGAGACTTTTTCCGCAATGTGCATCTGGAATTGACTCACCCAAGTCTTCCTCCCATGCATTGTTATATTTTGAAGATATAGGGCAGACAATACACAAAAAAGAAGATAAGAACGCAGCCTTCAATCGGGGCCGCGTAGTGGGCGCCCAGGCCAACACTTCAGGATCCTGTCCAGCGAAGTGCATGCACGCGCCAATGCACATCATCTCATTAAATCGCTATTTGAAGCACTGAACAGTGAAAAGCTCATTGATTGTGGTTGGCAGTTTGGATTTGTCAGGGCAGATGCGGTGACGAGACATGAATGTTTCAGTTTAGATAAATCAGCATACATACACACACACACACACACACACACACATAAGCCTGCAGACATACCCTCACTACCACAAACACACACACACATACAAACTGTGCGACTTCAAGGATCCACCCCCCCCAGACACACACACATCCCAAGCCACACACACACATTTACACATTCACTTACATAAACTCTCACACAAACACACAAACAACAATGATGCAAAGCAAAGAGTAAAAACAAACCAACAAATCAGCAGCTGGAGGCTCTGGGTCGAAGGGATCGTTGTGTCGTCTTGGGGCGGCTCTTTGACATGACAAACAACAACGAAACAATACGTAGACCGCAGGACACTAAAAGGGGTGGGGGAAAAAATACGGATAAGGGAAATACAGAGCACGTTGGAACGCGACCGCTCACAGGGCTACCGGAAGCAGACATCGGCTACTGATTATTTACTACTCTTATTAATAGTAACTACATTAGATTACTGTCTACATCATCGTAAAATTAACTCAGTGGATTACTATAGTTACTTCTAGTTACTTTTCAATGTAATTCCAGCATCTGCCAAGTGCTGACTCACCTTAAAAAAGGATAAGTTGTTTTTAGTCTAAGTCACTTTATTTATAGTTGTTCTAAAGGTCACTACACATGAATAATGTACAGAAGATGATGTGAAATCATTGATGAGATTCCCTATTTCATTATCCCTCTTCACATAAGCTTTGGAAAAAGTTAGATTGGTTAGATTACTAGTTACTGACAAAAGGGCTAAAATCAAAGTAACTTAGTTACTGTAGCTTAGCTACTGACAACACTGGCACATACACACGCACACAAAGACACTCATACAGGCACACATACATACACACACACATACCTACATGCACACACACACAAACATGCACGCGCACACACACACACACACCGGTGTGCATGCAAAGTTCACAGTAGCGTAACTCTGTCTCGTGTTGCAGTGTTGAGTTGCTCCGTACCTGCATTTGTGTCACGCCGTGTTCAGTTTCCACAGAATACGAAGAACATGCCTTTACCTTCCACATACACACACCTGCACAGCTAACGCACACCTGTACGCACACAAACACACACACACACAGCCTGACTAATCTTTTGTTGTGTATCGATTTCATCAGTTCTATGAATAAACTGTCGAACTCACTTCCGAAAGCGAGACCGTAAACCCCTCCCTCTTTTTGAAATAAAGCTTGCATTTCAGGTCATAGGGCGTATTCAAATCACCATGTTTATCCCGGGTCCGTCTCGGTTCCCAGTTGTCGCGGTAGCTGTGAACGTGCCAACTGGATCATGGTGCACGCTAAATCATCGATCTCAATCCAGAGATTCAGAGTTCTGTCTTGGTTTAGCGTTGACTGAAAGCGATCGCGCTAGAACCCGTATCGTGCAGAGAAATGTAAGGTGTCATCTGTCCTACATGCATACATACATGGAGCGCATCATTCATTGAAAAAAGGGTATCACCCACCAAATCTGCTGCATAGAGCACGACCATATTGTATATTCAATGTTGATGCTGAACCTATGGCTTATTTAAAAAGTCTCCTACTTGGTGCAGGTTTGCACTCTCTGAGTGCTTCTAGTTTACAAATGTGTCTCGAGTGGAAAGAAGGCAGTGTGAACACAACTGTGACAAATCAGCCCCGAGTTAGCCCGGGAGCTAACCCACGCTAAACCCGGGACGAAACCCACGCTAAATTCAAATCGAGGTCTGAATACGCCCTCAATGACACTGTTATTATTTGTTTGTCTATTTTTGGTTGTTTTAATTGCGGCCTTTTCATCTCGTCACTGGACATCTGTACTAGAGGAAACACAACTTTGGTCATCATGCAATGTAAAATTGTCAAGTTGACTGTCAATAAAGTTTGCTTTGTATCTGACTTGAACTTTAGACAAAGGCTCATGGACATAGTTGAAAAAAATATCCAGCTTACTACAGCAGAAATGGGCAATTCCAGAAATTAAAAGTTCTGCCACATGTTGCTGCTACCTATAAAGTAAATTACCTGTAAACTAAATTGTTTCAATTATCAGCAAGTAATGGACTATTACGATAAGTGTTAGTTGCAGGTCTACCTGTGTCTATGTGTGTAGGCCAACAAGCCTACTTCAACTACTCCACATCCAAACGCATCACCAGGCCGACCAACGCTGACAACCCAAACAGTGGAAACAAAGTTCTACTGCTGTCAATACAGAACCCTCTGTACCCCATCACCACGGTAACCACACACCCATCACCACGGTAACCACACACTCTCCATCACCATGGTAACCAAACACTCTCCATCACCATGGTAACAAAATACTTCATCACCACGGTAACCAAACACTCCATTACCACGGTAACTACACATCCATCACCACGGAATAACCAAGCACGTTCCATTGCCATGGTAACTACACTCTCCGCCACAACGGTAACCAAACACTCCATCACCACGGTAACCAAACACTGTCCATCACCACAGCAACTAAACACTGTCATTTACCACAGTAAGCAAACACTGTCCATCACCACGGTAACCAAACACTCTCCATCCGCACGGTAACCAAATACTCTCCATCCCCACGTTAACCACACACTCTCCATCCACACGGTAACCAAATACTCTCCATCACCGCAGTAAGCAAACACATCTATCAGCAGAGTAACCAAACACTCTCCCTCACCACGGCAACCAACCATTCTCCATCACCACGGTAACCACACACTCTCCATCCGCACGTTAACCAAACACTCCATCACCACGGTAAGCAAACACTCTCCATCACCACGGTAAGCAAAACCATACATCGCCACGGTTACCAAACACTCTCCATCACCATGGTAACCAAACACTCTCCATCGCCACGGTAACCAAACAGTCTCCATCACCAGGATAACCAAACACTCTCCATCACCACGGTAACCAACCACTCTCCATCATCACGGCAACAAAACACTCTCCATGTGTCTGTGTATCCCTCAGGATGTTCTCTACTCCGTGTGTAACCCCTTGGGGAGTGTGGTGCGCATCGTCATCTTCAAACGCAATGGAATACAAGCCATGGTGGAGTATCCTCAGAGAGAGAGAGAGAGAGAGAGAGAGAGAGAGAGAGACTTGCTCGGTGCACTTTGTGCACTATATTTAGTGCTTAAAGAACTTTCCAGCGTTGTTGATTAAACCCCAGTGCACTGGAAGTGACCCTGATTAAACCCCAGTGCACTGGAAGTGACCCTGATTAAACCCCAGTGCACTGGAAGTGACCCTGATTAAACCCCAGTGCACTGGAAGTGACCCGGATGATGCCCTAAAAATGCCTGGAGACCCGCTCCGCGTCCGGTGGACACTTGGAATTATACGAGTGCACACACATGTCCAACTTGTTGTAGATCTCTTTGTAGCGCATCCTTCTGGCACCTTGCAAATTTAGTTGTTAGCGCAATGCGCTGGAGGTGTTCAAGACAGTATTAAACTGCGACACAGTGCACCATGAAGTCATGACCATACAGCAGTGTTGTCAAGAATAAAGAGTAAAGAGTCGACATGGAATAGAAAGTCCCTTGTGTCACATCCTCCTGGGTAAAAATGGCGGTGGGGTGAACACCACTTTAATTACATAGAGATGTGTTTGTGAGTATGGACTCCATTCCCACATAAAATGCTATGAAGCTACTGGAAAGTATACATGTTTATACCAAAGCATGCATTTTTCTGCAGCGGAGTCCCTTAAGAGTTTTCTTCTGAATATTTTCTTTGTAACATCGTTCAGTGTTGAAACCGATATAATTGAATGGGACTACAGGAGATAATCCTAAAGGTTGACTCCATAATACAGGCAGATGTCGACTCTTTAAATATATACTATGTTATATATGTTTTATATATACTAATGATGGGGTAGAGGAGAAGGTCAGACCGCATTTATTCAGGCATGTCGTGAACAAGCCAGTCACTAGGGGTGACAACGCTCAATACCCCGCGGCCTTGTCGCGGCAGGCACCATTCACTACACTGCCCCCTCCCACAGGGCTCCCATCCTCGGAAGCCCCGTGTCACTCCATGGGTCTCCCATCATCTCGACCGAGCGGTGTGCGAGTCCGTTGCTGACACCATGTAGTAAATGGTAGAATACCCGTGAAGAGGCTCAGACAAGCGGATACAACGCAGTGGTTGTTTATTCTGGCTTTGTAGGTCGGCCCTAGCTCAACAGCCTCACACGAACACACATCTGCTCCGTACGGTCTCCAGGAAGAGAGAGAGAGAACGTGTCACAGCCCCGCTACCAAAAGCCGTTCCGGCGCTTAGAGCGCCTACCAGTGGTGACCAACGACTGCAATACTATTTGGTTCCAGGGCATTCTTTGTAGACTTAACTTGCAGTTCCAGGTTTGACACACTGGAGGGCGCCCAAAAGGCCAAGGCTGCGCTGAACGGAGCAGAGATCTACGCTGGTTGCTGCACTCTGAAGATGGAGTACGCCAGGGTCAGTCTTCAGCCAATCACAACTCATTTTTACTATGATTACAGTGCGGTACTCTTTTAGTGATCACATTTGTCCCTACCCAATTTGATCACTGTAAGCTGTTGATTACTAAAACCAAATGTACACATTTTCCCCCCTTTCTTCATGCGACACGGTTGGCATGCACTCAGCACAGTCCAGCCATGACTCATATTTTTCTTCAGTTTTGCTGTTTGATAGTTTCAAATATGGCGGTGGGCGGGGTGTGCGTCCCGTCATATGAGGAAGCGGGTTAGCTTGCGATGCGGTTGCAGTCTGCATTAACACATCCAGAAAGGAAGCATGCGAGTACAGGTAAGAAAATAAAATCGCTACACGCATTTGTAAAAGTAGTTTTGCACATGTTAAGATTCATATAAAAAATTTAACAATGGCCAAAAATGATCAGTATAAGCGGATTTCATGACTACTATAACCAAATCATTTAAACAGCATTTGTATAGGAATGATTCCATCCCATTCATTTTTATCAATATAAGCGATCACTATATCCTTGATCACTATAAGCGAATTCCACTGTAATGTGTGTATATATATGTATATATGTATATATATATATAGATATAGATATAGATATAGATAGTGTTTATATTTGGGCCACAGTGTGTAAATGGCCTTTTCCTCTGATTCCCTCTTGTAAACAGCCCACCCGACTCAACGTGATCCGGAACAACAACGAGAGCTGGGACTACACCAAGCCCTATCTGGAGCGTTCAGGTTCACTCACATTATTATTCTTTTTCTTTTTTATATTTGTTGTTGCCCATTCTTTGTTTGTGTGCACTATAGCACTTTGTGCACTTCGTTGGAGTACATAGTGCTGTTCCAATTCCAAAAGGAGCACAATTGAGTGTGCCGCAAGTCCCCGGATGGTGGGCCAAAATATGAGGTGTGGTACGATGGACACTTATTGCTGCTGGCGATGTATTCCATTTTGAACAGCGCGCTAGAAATTTGCACCCCATTAATGAAGAGTGTAGTGTGCATAGTGCCTTAAGTGAAGTGCAATTTGCAAAGTACGCAAATTGGAACACAGCCAGGGGAGATAGAGAAGGGGGGGCAGCCTTGACACTAACTCTAACTCTCTCGTTTCACATGTACATTAAACACCATGTTTGACTCTTCCAGACTGCAGCAAACCACGGAAGAGGCAGGCCATCCTGGGAGAACATCCCTCAGCCCACAGCGACAAAACATATGGTTGGTTTTCCCGCACCTGCACAAATGTTATTGTGTTTATATGTCTCTATACATCACATCATCGGTCGGCCACTGGGTCTTGTCCCCTCCAAGTTGTACGACAACACCTTCTTCACCCAATCGTTCTCCTCCTTCCTTATTACATGTCCGTACCAGCGCAGTCTGCCCCTCCTCACCACATCCACAATAGCCACCACTCCCATCCTCTGCCTCAGCTCTGCACTGGTCTTTCTGTCTCTCAGCGACACCCCCACATCCATCTGATCATCCTCATCTCTGCTCTGTTTAGCCTGTCTTCATGCTCAGTCTTTAGGACCCATGTCTGACTACCATAGATTATACAGCTCACATGCAGAATACACTTGCCCTTTCATCTTCATATACAGTCTCTATATGACTGTATATGAACTTGTGACTATATGAACAGTTATCTCAGTAGCTGTGAACACGGGGGGAGACATTGCAGAAAAGCCAGAGATAGGATTAGAACTAGTCAGGTGTGGGTTGAAGGATATCTGTGAATCTTTTGAAATGGCCTTGAGTTGAGCCAAACGCTGTACTGCTCAGGTCCGGTCTGTCCGCTGCTGCCCTCTCCGTACTTCATGGACTCGGCAGATATCCCCCGCATGGTGTCGTACCCTCCTCCCCAGGCATCGTGCGTGTTCTCCGGGCAGACCTCCGGCTCGGTGGCCATGGTGAGCGGACTACATCCTAACAAGATGAACTGCTCGCGTATCTTCAACCTCTTCTGTCTCTACGGGAACATCGAGAAGGTCTGTGTTTCTCTCTCTCTGTCTCTCAAATATGGCTTTATTACCGGCGCCGGGGCAGAGGTAGTGTTTCTGGACGCGTTGGTTTGTCCTCTGGATAACTGAAAAAATGGAGCACGGATCTGGATGAAGTTGTTGGATATGACGAAAGAAAGAAGTGATTAAATTTTGGTGCATTTCTGTAGCCTATAAGTAACATAGTAGTAGTCATACTTCATTATTGTTAACGGGTGAACGATCCCCATTCTCCCTAGTGACGTCATGCCGCGTGGCCACCTCTCCCGTGCCCGCACCAACCAACATAATCGTACTAAATCACCAACACCTACAGATAGATGGATGGAAAGTTCCTTACCTGGTTAGTGCACGGGGTGGTCAATGAGACGCAGAGAAGGCAAGTAACGAAGTACAAATACTCAAGTACTGTACTTAAGTAGAATTTTGAAGTATCTGTACTTTTAGAAGTTGTTTTTTCTGAGATTACTTTTTACCTGTAATGAGTACATTTTTAACAAAAATATCTGTACTTTTACTCCTTACTTTCACCAAAACAGGCTCGTTACTTTTTCTTTTTTTTGCATTGACATCGTCAATAATATTAGCCAGTAGGGGGCGCTGATGTACCGAGTACAGTCCCAGTTAATAAGTGGGTTTCATTTAGTCCCGAGATATAAACTAAATTAGGCTAGTTGTTAATACTAGTATTTTGTACTTTATACTTTCAAAAATACTTTTGAGTACATTTTAGAGCATGTACTTTTTACTTTCAAAAATACTTTTTGAGTACATTTCTGAGCCTGTACTTTTTACTTTACTTGAGTAGATATTTGGATCAGTAGTTTGTAGTCTTGCTCCAGTTGTTTTTTTACAAATGTATTTTACTCTTACTCAAGTAGGAAATCCCAGTACTTTCCATGTAGAAATCTGATTGGTTAGGTCCAACAGCGTCAGTTTCCTAACTATTCCAAACGTCTAGTGATGTGCGATGCATGGACGATGCGTTGGCTCTGGCTCACCAGCCTACTACTCTATGAGCACTTGCATTGATAATGGCTTGCCACACATACTGCTAGCACTAAAAGTATTTTTTTTTGTACTACTTCGGCGCAGGTTTGTAATCTCTGAGTGCTTCTAGTTGCCATTGTAATGAGCATCATGTCTTGCCAAAGCAACATAAAACTAACATATAATAAACAGCAAACTGTCAATAGATGGAAAAACAATATAAAACTTACTTTCATAACAATGTGCACACTATAGTGTCTGTAACATACATATGTACAGCATTTCTATGATCTGTAATGTCCCTCAGTCGTTCACAGTCTGACACATATTGTGCCGCTATTATGGTGGAAGCGTGGTGCCGGTGCAGCACGTGGGGTGGGATGTGATCTGTCTTCCTCTCTCACCTGTTCAGGTAAAGTTCATGAAGAGCGTTGCGGGTACAGCGCTGGTAGAGATGGGGGACCAGTATGCTGTGGAACGAGCTGTCACACACTTGAACAGCATCCGACTGTTTAACAAGAAGATCAACGTCTGGTAAGATACAATGTGTGACTGTTTAATAAATAATAAATGGTTAGCCTGGTGAGCCAGAACCAATTAATCGTCCATGCAGAAGTTACATCGGGTCTGGGCAAATTAGGCAGCCGTCGCCTGTATACGGGTGGACCAATCAAAAATATTTGAATCGAGATGCGGGCGGAGTTTGGTATTTGTGACGCGAGTCGTGGCCGAAGTTTGGTATTGGCAACGAGGATTTGTTGGTTCTGGCTCACCAGGCTTGTTTGTTTTTCCTGTTTGTGCACCTCAGTATACTTTGAGTGCTGTTCCAATTCAAAAGTGGCAAAATGAACAATTTTTAGTGTACAAACTTTTTAGTATAGTGGTTGATATTGTCGTGGGGAGCAGGTCCTAACCCCTAGCCCGAGTCACAGTAGGGCTAGGGGTTAGGTGACATACAGCACCCCCCACTGCATATGACTTCCTGCGTCCCTGTTAGGAAGTTGCAAAAATGGCCCATATTAGGGCAATCCACCCCTTATCTCACGTGTTCCACCAGTGTCTCCAAGCAGTATGCAGTGTTCCCCAGTCAGATGTTTGATCTATCTGACTTATCTACGTGTTCCACCAGTGTGTCCAAGCAGTACGCAGTGATACCCAGTCAGATGTTTGAGCTGGACGACGGGAGCAGCAGCTACAAGGACTTCTCTCGGACCAGGAACAACCGCTTCAGCTCGGCCGGACAGGCCTCCAAGAACATCATCCAACCACCCTCGGCCGTGCTACACTTCTACAATGTGCCTCCCTGTCTGTCGCACCACCACCTGCTCACGGTAGGGGGCGCGCTCTTACGCAGTGCAACTGCAGCCTTCATGGATACACCGATTTGATTCAGTTTTATGTAGTGGCAGTGTTCTATAATAAATATGTATGAACAATCCAGTAATCCACAATTTAAATTGTGTTTGAAAGAATCTTTATTTAACTCAAGGTACTTTGTTGTCGTTGCAACTTTGTACTTTTACTGGACTACATTTTAGGGACAGAAAATGTACTTTTACTCCACTGCATTTATAGACTTACTAAACTATGTTACTGAACTTAGTTACTGACATTAGTAAAATTCATAGTGTAACATGCTAATGCTAACATGCTCATGCCAACTTGCTTAAGCCTGCATGTTAACACTAGCATGCTAATGCTATCATGCTAATGCTAACATGTTAACACTAACATGCTAATTCTAGCATGCTAAGGCTAAGATGATAATGCTCACATGCTGAAGAGAACATGTTAATGCTAACATTATGATGCTAATAATGCTAACATGCTAATGCTAATATGCTAATGCTAACATGCTCAGTGTTGGGCAAGTTCACATTTAACATGAACTTTCAAATTCATCAAATTTCAGTTCAGTCCTTGTAAAATGAATTTGATCATTCATCGTTCATAGGTCATCATTATGACAACACTATGAACAGGTGGTTCCCTAAAATGAACGTTTTAGTTATTTTTTTGTTATTTTTACATTGCTGCCAGCTATAATTGGTCAACAGTATTGACAGTGTACAAGTAAAACAAAAGGCTATATTTAACAGTTTTAATGTTAGATTAGATTAGGGTCTGGGTTAGATTTGCAGTAGGAATGTGTTTTTTGCTTTTTGCTGTGTTTTCGCTCGGAAGGTTTTTGGCATCTGATATGAACAAATTCTGAACTAAAATAAAGCTCTTCAATGACCTCAAAAAACAGTGCATTCAGAATTACACGTTCATCAAGAGAAATGAATGTCTCGTTCAAGTTCGCCTAAGATATGAACTATCATTCTTTGAACACGTTCGGGTACAACACTGAACATGCTAATACAAACATGTTAACGCCAACATACTAATCCTAACAGGCTAACACAAATGATTAACCATGGTATTTTTCTCTCTGCAGTTGTGCGAGGAGCACAAGGTTCCAGGATTTACCAAATTCAAAGCGTTTGACGCAAAGTGTGAGTACGCACTGAGAACGTATGTCCATAGAATCTATATACAGTTATTTATGTCCACAGGGCTTCGAACCAGTTCAAGGAACGAAAACGAAAACAGAAAGCAAACAGACTTTTACAGAATTTCATGAGGAGCGGAAACAGAAACGAAAAAAAGTTTTAAAAAAGTTATCTTCAACTGTTCTGGAACAAAAACGGAACATTAAAAATCTAAAAAAACGGTTAATGACCCGTTCATTCCGTTCTCTATATATTTTAGCATATCCTACGTCATGGAGACCATTTCCAGTTGTGCGTCCACTTCGCTGCTGCCATGAGGTTCTATTTGCACTGAAGTTTGAAAATTCACCAAATATATTCTGCGTAAACTATATCTAAACCTAACATCGCACAATATAAGGAGAAATACAACATTTTTAAAATGGAAAATAATGAAGCCAATTTTAGGCATTCAATTATAAAAAGGTATTCTGGCGGAATATTTAGAAAGAACAATATTTTTGCGTTGCGAACCGGTTCAGGGGTGATATTTTGGTGGTGGAACAGTTTCGAGAACGAAAATGTTAAACATAGGCCTGCCTGAATCGTTCAGAACGGAACATTTGAAAAATTATTTTGCATGTTCATATAATCAATATACAGTAATGTATGTTGCCATTAATTCATACCATTGTGGAAAGAACTGCAGCAATAATAGTAATGGTAGTTGTAAAGAACAATGACTACTAATAACATAATATTAGTAATGCTAACAATAAATAAAACAGTAGCACTGCTAACTAATGTCTTTTTCTTAGACATTTTTAATAACATCTGAGCTCAAGGCTTAAGAAATAAAAAACAGAATTTTATTTTTAAATAAAATCATACAGCCCTAATTAATGTCATAATTTATGCTATATTTTATACATATTATATAGATTCAAGATTCATTTATGTTATTATATATTGATGTTAAATTGTATGTTATGTAATGTAGATATTTCATATTCTGTTTAATAACAGTGACGTCTCTGGTGTACGGGGACCACAGAGTCTTCTTACAGTGTTTCTTATCGTGTCCCTCAGCTTCATCCAAGACCAGCTCTGGTCTCCTGGAGTTTGGAAGCAAGACGGAGGCAGTGGAAGCCCTGACCGTACTCAACCACTACCAGATCAGAACACACAGTGAGTACTCAACCACTACCAGATCAGAACACACAGTGAGTACTCAACCACTACCAGATCAGAACACCCAGTGAGTACTCAACCACTACCAGATCAGAACACCCAGTGAGTACTCAACCACTACCAGATCAGAACACCCAGTGAGTACTCAACCACTACCAGATCAGAACACCCAGTGAGTACTCAACCACTACCAGATCAGAACACACAGTGAGTACTCAACCACTACCAGATCAGAACACCCAGTGAGTCGGAGCCAGCCGGAACTGATTTGAAACAAACACCCTTCAAACAAACCCTTGAAACAAACACCCGCCCAGTGTGAAGGCTCTATGGCTCTGTCCACTCAGCCCTTTGGTTCCGTTTCTGACGGGCGATTTAGGCAGCGTTGCAGTCGGTTCGTAACATGTGGTGACCTACCACCCAAATGATGCCCTAAGGAGGGTAGTCGAAATGCCAGAACAAGCTCCAGTGTGAATCAAAAGCACTGTTGTGCTTTTAGCGGTAGCTGCTCCAGTGTAGCATTTTAAGAATCTGCTCAAAAATAAATAGAACGAAAAACGTTTTAAATGTTTGCAAATTGTGATGACGCTCACCTTCCGATCTTGTGTCACTTCGTGCCAAAGAGGAAGTATATTGCGTGAACAGATTACATCTCTTCCTGTATTATATATAATACATGTTTATTTTATTAAAACGACAGTTCAACAACAAACAAACAAACAAACTTATGCAGGAATCACTGCTTCAATGTTTGCAGATTGTATAATTTAAATGTTAACTTAATGAAATTTTATTGTATTACATCCAATGCCGTCTCTTGTTTGAAATCATTCTTTTGCAGTGTTTTGTGAAACATTCATTTTTATAGAATTGTTTTCAGGCGACTTATCGCTCTTGTCACGCACACAGCCGAGTGTCAAAAAAAGCCAGATGGAAAACGGCCGTGGAGATCTCGTGACATGTTCTCCTGGACCATGTCCAAGGGCGTGGCTGCATTCACTGGGATGAGCTGAAGATGAGATGAAAATCTTATAGAACAATACATTTATACCACAGGCCCATGGGTCGTTTTATTATGAAGTGGACACTGGAAAATTTTACATAATAGTAGTGATAGTAACGCGGGACTTTTGGGGAAAGTGACATTAATCTAACTATGTTTTTCTAAGAAGTAACACGTTTCTTGAAATAGCACTAAAATTTGAGTAACACGTTACTGACCCCGCTCCTGACTGAATGATGTTTTACATCATGTAATGTCTTCTTCCACAGATGGCTCCAACCCTTACACCCTCAAACTCTGCTTCTCAACATCCTCACACCTTTGATGACCAAACCAAGAGGATCAAGACAAGTTGTCAAGGCCTCCAAGTCCCGGTGGCACAAAGTTTCGGAAGATCTGACGTGGTCAAAAGTTTGTGTGACAAACTATTCAGATGCGACAAACTATTCCCAAAGATACAACGCATAGAGTTCAGGAGTTCCATGAATAACAACCAAAAATCCCACGGCATCCACTGTCTGTTAGAATGCGGGTCATCTGCAACGTTTCTGGTCAGGGAATAATTTAAGAAATGATGGGGATTTTCATCTTCATGGACCAACTGTCATGGGCTCTTTAAAACGCATTTGGTCGCTATTGAATTCTTTAGAACTTCTTCGACCTTGTTCGAACTAATTTGTTACTTCCTGTCTGGCCATCATGTGAACAGCGCACTTTCCTGTTGAGCTCCGCAAAAACCTCTGTTCCTTTCTTCTTAAAAACACAGCCCTGTGGTGTAGCGGTTAAAGACGCTACTCCAAGGCAGCGCCATAGTCTTGTCGCTGTGACGAGCGCACGCTGCGCCGTGAGATCGCTTCCCCCTCGTGGTCATTTACTGCATGTCTGCTAGTCCCCGCTCTCATCCCCCTTTCACACGAAGAACACAAAACTGCACTGTTTATTTGCACCCTATGCTCTCGTTTCCCACCCCGAGCAATGCCCGACAGCTGTTTGAAGACTTCCCAGCGCGATCCCTCCTTCGCCGACTCGGTCACTTCAGATCGTCTGTCTGCGTAGACCAACAACCATCACACCTGCTCGCGCGCTGCCTAGCACCACGACTAGCACCAATGCTAGTTCTGAGGCTAACTCGAGATCCGCCATTGCCCTACCTGACTGGGAGAAGATGAGCAGATTCATTGACGTGAAGATGGACGTTATTCGTTCGAAAATGGCTGCTTGGGACGTAAGCAACGACACGCTGTTCCAGCAAATGAACAAATGGATCTGGTACTCCTAAACTGTGTTGGATCTTAACAAATTGTCAGCTTGTTGAAAGCGTTTCGACAGCTTTCTATGGTTGGAAACGTGTATTTTAATATCTTTTTTCTATGGGCCAGTGCCGTCAGCGGAATCTAATGGAAACAGTTTGTAGTGGACATATCAAGCTCAGGCAGACCTTAATTACACAAACTCGCCCTCATATGACTGCAGCTGGAATCCTAACAGCGAACTCACCAATCATGGACAGAGGGCGAGTAGGAATTTAACAAAATTATTTATTTCTATTGGGGCCCGACTAATAGAAGTGATTATGCGTGTGGCCGATTATATCGGACGAATTTAGATGCTATGAAGACATCGTTATCGGTCATAATGTGGCCCGTCGGAGATTATTGTTTATCAAGTGGCGCTGCTGCCGCGCTCTCTACCTGCCTGCAGAAAATGTGTCATCCTGCACAAAAAAGTAATTTCAACCTTGGCTTACACTTCATGAATTAAAAGGGAAATTGATTTGGAGTTGTGTCCATTATATCAGAGTAGAAATGTATGCAATTTTGCCCAGCATTCCATTAACAAATGTACTTAAAAAGACAATTTGCCCCCAGTTTATATTAATAAATTAATGTAAAAATGACTATATATATAATACTGTAATGCGAGGCTGCCCCTCGTTGGAGAAGCTGAGGGAATAGACCAGAACCAGATCGACAACAGGCTGAGCTCAGCCCATTGCCAAGCTCCGTTCAGACACTATTTATAGGGGCGTGTCGGCACATGCCACGTGACCAACGGTGCAGGCCCACAATGCACTGCGCCGTTTCACTACAATACATTCATTTCCGTACAAAGACAAGCTTTTTAAAAAAATTAAATCGGCAGATATATTGGTTTTCAGCATGACTTATTCCTCAATATCGGTATCGGTTCCCCAATCTCAGGTGGTCAGGCCCTACTTTCTACACCAACAATTATTGGTTTTCATAAACTGAGCAATCAGAGCTTAAATTGCTCAATTTGATGTATTTTTGTTGCCACTTTCTTGCAGTATGAACCAGACATGACATTTTTCGGAACGGACAGCTTTGTAACACAATAACATAAACAGCCGAGTAGACGACTATGCAGTAGAGAATGTTATTTAAATGTTAAATTAACATGTGTCTATGTACATATTTCTACCTACGGTCGCTTGGTCAACCCAAACGGAGTATGTAGGAGTGTTTTCCCCGCCACTGTTCTGCATGCTAGTCGGTTGTTGAGAATTTTAAAGACCTGCTTTTAAAATGTCGTTGTGTACCCGAGATCCAATGTCAATAAAAATGATTTTGATTCTCAATGAAATCACGGATCGGATGGTGAATGAATGAATTACTCTTTTATTTGAACATGCTTAGAAAACATGAAAGAAAGATAAGTAAAAAAAACAGCAATGTACAAGGCTGAACTTGTGAAAACAGTAAATAATGAAATCAGTATTAAATAAATGAAGTCCATCCATAGTAAATCTCAAAGGGCCGCATACAGTCCTCTCTCTCGCGCGCGCACACACACACACACACACAGAAAAGCCAATTAGTAGAAAATTATTAACATAAACTATTTTTGCTGCAAGAGCGCCTTGCAGCTTTTTCATTACGCATACAAGCGGAAATTGACTGTGAGGACAGCAGAGTAAAGGCTACTGTGACATTTGTATTTGGAACAGCAATTCCTCTTCGAGGTGACCATTTCATAGTTATTTAGCTCATTTGAAATAGAGTAGCTCCCACATCTTACAGTTTTGCAACCTTGGGTCACATCAACGATGCAATGTTTTTGTTATCATGGCCATTTCACACACGTTTGAGCACCTCAGTGTTCCAGGGTTCCATTGTTACAGGGTTTGTGTTCCAGAATGAACACAAACCCTGTAACAATCTGCTAAACATTTGCTAATCTAGGCCTATGCAGTCATCCCAACTGCTAATGTTTGGTGGAAAACAAAGCTAATAATAATAATAATAATAATAATAGTTTTTTTTAATTGATGTTTTTAAAATTAAGCCATCTTGAAAGTGTGGCCTCCAAAATCGAATCACTTTTTAAGCCTACCCTCTATTAACACACCGACTCTGGAACAAACTCATCTGCTCAAAAGCACCGTGTCTGCACGGAAAACCATTCAAGTCTTCTTATTGAGTATGAAAACCAGCATATATCATATGGGTCGTCCAATAAGAAAAATAAATAATTTATAAATATTAATTAACATAACAATATAATAAAAGTTGTATTATACAGTGGAATTTGCTTATAGTGATCACGGATATAGTAATCAACCGCTTACATTGATCAAAGGGCTTGGGACGGAATCAATCCTATACAAATGCTGTTTAAATAATGTGGTCATAGTAATCTAGAAATCTGCTTATAGTGATCATTTTTGGCCAACGTTATTTGTTTTATGAATGTAAACATGTGCAAAAATAATTTCACAAATGTAAGCCCATGATTCCAGACTGCAAGCCTAAATCTACAACTACTCCCCACAAGCATCGTCGCTTCCTCATGGCGCAACACACAACCCGCCCACTGCCACCAACCTTTATTTAAAACTATGTCCTTAAAAAAAAAAAAGAAAAAAAGGTGTAAATTTGGTTTTAGTAATCAACCGCTGATCAAATCAAACGTGATCACTAGAAGAGGATTCCACTGTACTACAGCAAATATTAATTTTTGGGCACAAGCGCCGTTTTTCATTCTTTATTGAGAGATATAGTGACGGGATTAAATCGGAAACTGGGATGAAGAGGGGGGTGAAATTGCAGAAACGCCAGAGAGGGTATTAGAACACGGGACACTGCTCGAGCTATGGGGCTCCATAACCACCCTGTTGAGAACGTATTTCAGCCAGGCAGAATTTTAAAAAATATATTATTGATTGATAAAATTAGTGATAACTTAATAATACATTAACCATATTCCGACATCTCTGATTTGAAGCGATCTAGGGATGTGATTTGTCCGTCCCAGAATTACGAGTGGTGAATCGCTGTGCAGTAAATAGTGGATCTGAATGAAAAGGTGAGTTGTCGGATGAATAGCGGTACATGGCTGGAGTGGGTTCAGCTCTGTCTGGCAGTGAGAAGGAGTGGTGTTCCAATGCCGGAAGCGACACTCCGGCGTCCTGCACGGCGCTCGCCATCATCTTCTTCCTCTCTCGGTATGCACTGGACGCCGCTCGCCATTTCGCCCTCAGTTCCTTCCTCGCTCGCTTGGGCAGATCACAGGACCGTACATAAGAATTTTTCCCCTGTCTCTTCCTCTGCTGGTAGCTGAAAGAATACGCACATTGTTTGGATCATCATGTGTTCCATGTCTTACATCGTTTTAAAATACAAGGCTGCTATTACTTTTTTCCTTCGTGTTATTGATAAATAGTGGGGGAACTACAATAATAAATAAATAGAACTGCAAGTGCAAGCAGTGATGCAAATCCAAAATGCCGGACTTTTAGGACAAATATTATTGGCTCTCACTGACAAATGATAAAAGATATCCTAAATTAATTGAATGCATTTTGTGAGGCTCAGTCCAGAGATGCTATATACCAATCCAGGGAGAATTGTCAAAATTTGAGGGTTGAGTGGCATTTTAAGTTTAATTTTCACCCAAGCTTACTATTTATTTTTATTTTTTGTATTGTGTGTGTTACTTTCTTCTTGAAAATATTGTGATATTTACCGTGCACCAGAGGTGTGTCACAAAACTGATAACTTGAAGTCGGTAATAATAATAATAATTATTATTATTATTATTTTTAAATGTCTTAATGTAATTACTGTTAATTCATTGGCTGCCAATGATGAAACTCTCCAAATGGCCGTTTGTGAATTAAAGAGATAATTGTAAATATTAAAATAATTAATGAGAACATATTAACCCTTTGAGTGCCGATCATTTTCACAAGAATTTTACCCTGATGTTTCAAGGACCATATATTTTGTACAAAATATATCTATACATAACACCGTATAATATAAAAGAAGAGTATCTTTATAATTGCTTTAGATGAATACGGCGCAAAGTTCGCCTCACTTAATTTCACCCGAAACCCGATGTATTTGCTGTATGATTGATTTGATTCGGATTGAGTAACCCAGGAGTAAACATAGATTGATTGAAAAAAGTAACTCGATAGTAAATCATGTTCAACATATAACGTATACAATAATGTTTTCAATGTATTAAATGATGGGTGGTTTTTCTGAGTAAATGAGATGCATTTCAAAATTATTTGATTGACCTTTTCCCAGTGACGTGAGGTTCATGTTAGTGATGCACCGAATACTTAAGGGTCAGTTTACAAATATATGAACCAAAGAGGGCAGCTTATAACATTGGCTACAGATTATTTCATATCTAATAATCCACATTCTTCAGACAACTCACACAATCTCTCCAGTGCAAGGAACAAATTTAAAACATTAAAAACTGCTTAACCAATACACTACAATTCCAGATATGGACATTACACGCGGAAGCTCTTTTCTACTGCGTTTTGTCTTCAGTGAATATACAGAAAATAGATATATTTTCATAAGACTCATTGTATATTGTGATTGTATAATTGGATACTACCTGTTTTTAACTGCTTCGTTAGTAGAGATTGCTAAACTAAAATCATAGGCTGTTTAGTGTTAAAATGAAACAGCTATGCTGATTGTGATGCCCATGTGCGTTTCGAGGCACCGATGTCTGGCCGACGCCATTGATCAAATTCGACACGTCAAATGCATACAAACCTTTTTGTTACCTGCGCTGAGCAGGTTATGTTTTCGGTCACGTTGGTTTGTCTGTCAGCAGGATAACTGAAAAAGTTGTGCAAGGATCTGGATTAAAATTTCTATAGTCGTTAGAAATGACACACAGAACAATTGATTACATTTTGGTGCATTTCTGTAGCCTATACGTAACATAACATAATAGCGTCTAGTTTGACAACTGTATGAGCTTACAAACTGCAGCAGCACGCAGCCGTTGCTTCCACTCTACTGCGTGTGCCTAACACAGCTCAGATAGTGTAGTGGTTAGCCCTATGGTCTTTTATGACTATAATCCCGCGTACCACCAAAAGTGAACAAACGGAACAAGTGATTACATTTTGTTGCATTTCTGTAGCCTATAAATAGCATAATAGCATCTAGATTCTAGATGTTTTGGCATCAAGTTTCAGGGTCACGACAAGTGCAGTCCTCACAAGTGGCCCAGGTTTGCACTCTCTGAGTGCTAGTTTGAATGTGTTCATTTATTAGAGTGCGTTAGCTCACCTCTCCCTCCTCCTAGCCAGGTACTCTGCCCGCGCCGTCGAGTCGGTGCTAACACGTTGTCTAAGGGCAGCACTTGGTGGGTGGCTTGACAGTGCAATCTGTTAGTGTGGACAATAATACAACACACACAAGGTTTCATTAGAACATTTATTTACAATCGATGTGCCACATACTTGCATATGCACAGATACATAGCAAAAGAGAAGAAAAACAATACAGTGGACAAGTTATGGTAAAAAGAAAATTGAGGTATAGTTATGGGCGCAGCTCAGTGGAGTGTACATATTTTAAACGTTACACCCCTATGTTCCGAATCCCTATATCCCGAAATCCCTATGTTATGGGCCTTGGGGGTTAACCCCTAATCCTAACCGCCCTTCCCTAACCCCTAAACGACCTGTAACTTCCCCTACCCTAACCCCTTCCCTAACCCCTGAACGACCCATAGTTTTTCTGAAAATAATTTCATAGCGATTTCGGAACATAGGGATTTCAGAACATATGGGTGTCCCCTTTTACATTGTAGTTGCTCAAGACTAAGTGATCATCTAGTTTTGGCTATGGTTGAAGTCTAAACTCTGTTCCATTTCAGCACTTAATTCACTTGCGCCACAAGTACTCGTATGTCCACTACATGACGGCCAAAATACGAAGTTTGGGACAATGGGCACTTTGTACAATCCTTGGATGCCAGTTTGATCACGTAGTGGAAGGGGAGGGGCCACACCAGCAAAAGTTTCAAAACAAGGCCGACCGAAGACACGATGGTGGTTGCGGACACCGTTGTGGGTTCAACAGCATATAAATGTGAGTTTTCAAATGTATCTTATTTTATAGTGAGCGGTCACAGTAATGCGATATGAATCACCATTATCGTGTAAGGTTACTTTTTAAGTGTAGGATATTCACGGGCAGTGGGATAACGTGACATTGTGCGCACGCTATTTCCAGTGAGGTCGAGGAAGAACAGCCCAAGATGAGCCACTAGTGCACTGGTAATTCCAGTAGCATTGTTTATTTTTTATTACTTTAAGCATGTTTCCACTACTAATTCATGGCCCATTCAACGCTACTTTGCTGAAAAATGAAACATTAAAACCGTTTTGGAATCCTCAAAAACATATGAAGCCCAGATGCCTGCCTCTAGATTGAGTGAAAGCTCCTCTACTGATATGCCACAAGCCAGCAAGAGTAGGCTGATGAAACTAGTGAAAAACAGCACAGCCCCTCAAACAAGTATTAATTTTTCTATTAGTCAGATGTCGCATCCTCCTGAAATGGAAGAACTGCCCCATCTCTGACATTTTGGAAAAAGAGACGCATCCTCTTGGATTAATCGTTGTGTTGTGTTTTGTTCAATTTACAAAATAATTTCAAAGAAGTGTGTGTGTGGGTGGGGGGGGGATCAGTAATCTTTGCCTAACGCACAACTTTCACTCTAGTGGCATGTGTTTGTAATTGTTTTTTTTTTGCTTTTTACCTGACCCCCAATAAAAAAATACCTTAACAGGTATTGGGTTTTCAATATTGTCATCAATCATTTTCACACAGAAAGAAGGGGTGCTTCCTTCCAGCTTAAATTTGGGAAGATGAACAAAAAACATCAGTGAGGGAACGTTGGTACTGTGAAAAAATGCACACAGCAGAACTTGCTTTTTAAAGAGACCACATTGAGCTCTGTGCGTTCAATGAATTGCTAGTCTGTCCAAAAATATTTAGAAAACAATTTAATTGTTGAATTTATTTCATTTTTTTTATAATCCAAAATCCATATTGAAGTTTTAGATTACTTGAAAAAAATGACAATGAAATATAATATGCGTGCACTACAAACAAAGCAGAAACAATGCAGAGTCGTGAGTTCGCTTCCCCTCACTGACAGTTTTGCTGAAAGTCTCCTCCCCATCTTCATCCCTTTTAATCTAATCCCGAATAAAGCATCCAAATGGGCCAGACAATAATATATAAAATATAATTTAAAAATAAATCATGTAATAAATTTGCTTTTCTTCTTTCATTTTCTTATTGAGGTTGAATTCAGACTGCATTATGAGCTGAGCAGCTGCAGTTCATAGCATGTTACAAATTATTTCAATCAACTTAATTTTCAAATATTTTTACTAATCCAAAACCAACCCCTTCCCAAACTACATTCATAATACACCATTCTGGACCAAAACAAGATAACAAATATGTAAATCCATTCCACAGTTCTCAACTGTGCATACAATCTGCTAGTGGTGCGGCAATTCACTGAGTTAAAGAAATTAAATTTCAATCCAACGCATTGAAAAGCATAAAGTTATTTGTTGAATTATTTTGATCTTTGGACACTTTATAATCAGGGATATAAATATACAAAACTCTGGGTTAGAAAAGAGGGAGTGTTATAGACTGGTGTGTTTTATACTAAGGATTGGTATTAAGTTAAAAGACACTGGGTCTGTTCCAATTTGCGTACTTGAGCACTTCGTTCGAGCGCATAATGCTGTTCTAATTAAAAGTGGCAAAAAGTGCTCCAAAAGTACCCGGATGGTGATGTACACCTAGTGCACTCTTTGGAACTTTGACGACATCACAAAAGGGGCGGGGCCACACTAGCAAAAGTTTCAAAACAACGAACGGCGACCAAAGATGCGGTGGTGGGTGCCCGCACTGTTGTGACGGCTTCAACGTCGTACAAACTTAAGTTTTTTTTATTTTATAGTGAACTGTCACAGTAATGGCAATATGAATCACAATTGATCTGTGAGGTTAGTGTTGGCAGGCAGTGACTTAGTCATGCGGCTGCCGTTTCTGTTTAGTTCGCCAGAGTACATTATTTGGAATAGGGCTGTAACGATTAGTCGATTAATCGGTGACTAATCAATTGTAAAATTATAATCAACAACTAATATAATAATTGATAATCAGCAAATAATTTAATTCTTGTTATTGTCAGCAGTTTTCGGCTAAAGTTTACCCCATTTATCCACACAAATTTCATGTTCATTCATAATATCATAAAATATGAAACATAATTATATAAACATAATTGATAAAAAAAGACATGAATATGAAGAAAACCATTAAGATATTATGGTATAAATGACATGTCTGACATGTTGTCAGAAGATGTAACTTAATCTTTGTACATTAGATTAAAAAAAGAGCCAAATTTGACTAGATTTCAAGTTAACAGGATTAATTTATCGCTTTCTGTGAGAATTTGGGGTATTTTTATGAGTAAAAATCATACAACCGATTAATCTACTAATCGTGTCAATAATCGGCATCTAATCGACTACTAAAATAATCGTTAGTTGCATCTCTAATCTAACACTTATGTGCTGGAAATTTGCACACTCTTCATGGAGTGTCTAGTGCACAAAGTGGAGTGAACTTCGCAAAGTACGCAAATTGGAACAGATGCCACTATGACGAGCTGTGCGTCCTCTCGTGGTTGGTGAGGGTCGCCTTGTGACGGAATTGGAGCCCACACTGGCCGCAGCAGTAGGGTTTATCCCCCGTGTGGATCCTCATGTGTCGGGTCAGCACACATTTGACGCGGAAGCTGCGTCCGCACAGCCAGCAGCGGTACGGCTTCTCCCCCGTGTGCGTTCGCTGGTGGTCTTTCAGGTTGGACAGCTGGCTGAAAGTCCGTCCGCACACCGGGCACACACACTTGCTCCTTCTCACCTGAATCTTTCTTGCACGGGCGTCCCTGGAGAACCCCGATCCTTTGCCCGGCGCGGCGACCGGGCACACGGGTGGCGGTGCCCCCATTGCGGAGGCGGACACAATGTCTCCGCTAGTTCTACCGCTGCCGGGGTACGACGGAGGAGGCTGCAAGAACGGCATGTCCGGTAGATGAAGCACACTTCCAGTGTGCAATGTGGGTTGCTGTGGGTGTTGGAAAAGCTGTTCCAGGGTGCGGTACGGTCTGTCAACGAGCTGAGCGCCGGCTGTGGAGCACAGGTGTTGGTTGGAGAGCGAGTCCAGCAGCGCCGTAGGCTGCTCGTCACACACCCGGCTCTCTTTCGACTCCTGCTTAACTTCCGAGGCTATTAGGAAAGTCGAGGACTGCGCTTGGCGTGACCCCAAAACTTTGTCAGGAGTGACCCTAGAGTACGCTGCGAGGGGGTCCTGCATCGAGTCTTCGGGTGCGGAAACAGGCATAGAGTTTTCAGCAGCGCTGCATGGGGCCTCCACCGGCTCCACTTTGAGGCGCTCCATGGCGCTAAAGTCATCTTTAGTATCTCTGTCCTCGTAGGGGGAAGCGCTCGGGATCCTGGCTTCCAACACGTCTGGCTTTTCGTAGGTGTGAACGTGCTCAGGCTGCAGGCTCGGCCTCCGATCTGGGTTGTTTGCGATTGCATGTTGAGATGGTTGTAATGTTTCTAAAAAAAAAAAAAAAGAAAGAAAAGAAAAGAAATAAAAAATGTTAATGGGCATTAAGTTAAAACATTTGGCATGGACGATAAATATTGTGATTTAAATAGTGACTGTAGTCAGAAACTAATTTCAACCTGGGCTTACCTAATGATGACATCCCTTTTTTTCTTTTACGAATTTGAACACATTCAGAAATTGAATTGGAGTTGTGTTCATAATATCAAAGTTGAAATGTGTACATTCTTGCTCAACATTCCAATAATACAATTATATTTATTGAAGGGGATGAAGTTAATTCTATACCGGCTTTCTTTTCATAATAATGGGCAGATTTATCGGTTTAACGCCATGAACATTTCAGAGTACCAGTGATTTCAAGTCAGTGAGTTTCACGCTTCTATTATTGATTTATCCATGGTAATACACTGCCATCTGTTGGCGATTGATGGCTACGTCCATTTTGGACCTGGGTGGTAAGGTATAGCACATAACCGTACGTATACGTGTATTTCGCCGTGCGTGCGACCCCCAAAATGTCTGTCGTCCCCAAAATGTGACGTCACCATTCACAAGCCCTATTGCAAAGCAAAGACCCTCAGGGGGACCAGAATGAAACGGGATTGATTGGATCCACCGTACCCCGCTCCGCCAGCAGCAGGCGCAGGTCGCGGACCGTGGTCTTCAGGCTGTGGTTCTCTCTCTGGTAGGCCGACACCGTCACCTCCACCACCCGCAGGACCTCCTGTACGGCGGCCGACAGCAGCTGGTTGACGTGCTCCACCAGGCTCTCCGAGTCGGACATGGTGGAGCGCTATGACATGGAGCGGGCGGTGTGGAATACAAGACACTATGACATGGAGCAGGCAGGGTGGAATATTAAAACATGCTACAAAACAAATTAATTCATTTCACAGTAACATCAGACTGGCGGGCTGCCCTCCCTACAACCGGAAGCCGCTCTTCTTCTACTTGGGAAACACGCGACAGAGCGGATGTATTTGCCGACAGCGACGGTGCCAAAGAGCAAAGACGCGACATGTAATAGAAACCCTCTAGTGTCAATTTCTTATGTTGAGAAATGGCGGCGGGGTGAACAATTTCTTTTTTTTTGTTTCACGAACTA
>OMKY01248360.1:13193-30332 GCA_900302395.1 Bregmaceros cantori | reverse complement strand
GGGGGGGGTATGCACAAGCCCCGTGTCTGTGACTTCAAGGAGGGAGAGGATGGGGAGGAGGAGGGCTGGGGTTCAACCTTTTTATTGCCGCGTCACGCGCACACAGACACACGCGAGCGAGCTCGAGTTCACACGCTCGTCCGCCTAATAAGCAAAAAAGCCCTCTGCAGCGCAAGAGACGGTGGAACTCATTAAGCTACTGTGGGGAGACGTGGAGAGAGAGAGGGAGGGAGAGAGAGAAACTGAAAGCAAGATTGAGAGAAGACGAAGGGAAGAGAGGAAAGAAAAAAAAAGAAATGAGGAAATAGAAAGAGAGGGGCGCAAGTGAGAGGGAGAGTTAGTTGCTTTGCAAAGGAAACAAGTCCTTTCCTGGATCTAATTGGGTCTTGATTGGCTGCTACCACTCTAACGGCTGGGAACCACGAATGAGATAGAAATAAGTTGAGGAGGTGGGGGGTGGGGTGCCGTCGGCTGGGGCAAGGAGACACCCACTGGCAGCCAACGCACGGTGCGTTGATATTTACCGGTTTTGGGATGCGTACATAATAAACTAGAAGCACTCATATTGCAAACGTGTGCCGTAGTGGTACAAAAAAACCCTACTTTTAGTGCTAGGAGTATGTGTGGCAACCCATTATCAATGCAAGTGCTCCTAGAGTAGCGCGATTGCGATTGACGCTGCTGGCGAACATGCTCAGCACAAGCCAAACTACATTTCCCAGCCTGGGGGACGAGCTCTCTAACCAATCATCTCTAAATTTGAAATGATGGTTCCTTGGTCCAATAGTCACTGGTAAAAAAACAAAACATAAAAATATGACCAAGGACATAACCCTCCCATTAATTACCACAGAGTAATAAATGACAAGGAAAAGCATGACAGGCACAGGGAAATATTTAATGTCTCATTTGTATAGTGTTATTGCATGAAAGGGGTGTACGATTTTGCCAAAAAACAAAATCCTGAATTGTGTCTTTGAAATCTTGATTTTAGATTTATTGAAGAAAAAGGACAAACTATATAAAAACTAGATGATTCATATTTCAAACTTTTCAAATAGTGTCCATTTTTGGAATTAAGTAGAGACACCCCACCCTTTGGCTTAGGATTAATACACTTATCAATTTATATACATTTTATTTACCCACACAACTAGAAAACAGACCAGCAAAATCATTATCGAAGTTAAAATGGAAATCCGACTTTTTCAAAAATCCTTTGAAATAATAATCTGATTTCGATTTCAAATCGATTTCTTGCACAGCCCTACATGAAAGATTGTCCATCAGCGCATTGCAATGCTGAACAGTTTCCAATGTGACCCGTTTTTGGCCAAGACAAGATGTCATGTGGTGAATGACTGCTATTTTTGCTTGCGTGTGTGATCAAATAATTGCATCAAGCGTTTTCCCAGGTGTTCAGAAAAACAACACGTCGCGTTAAGAATGTTGGGCTTTAAGGAAAACATGTTTTGTGGACGAGCATGAGCATCAGTGTGCCAGTTTGAACAACTGTCGTAAAGAGTTGTGAATGGGGAAGCGAGTCCTTTTTTAGAGATTTTATATTTGATTTTTGTCAAACAAATTAATAATTTTTCATCAAATTCAGTTTGCTTTCAAGAAAAATGTAAGTTTGGTGAACTTTAAAGTTGTAAAAGAAATCAGGAAAACACAAATACAATACATAAAACAGCCAGAAAACAAACGTTTGGAATTCCCATGACTCAAGAAGGTACAAGCACTGGGTTTGAAGAGGTGGGAGTAGCGAGGATAGCCCCGAACGGGCCCTGCACATGTTTCTACTTAAAGTCCCATCCCTTGCAAAAACAAAAAAACACAAAATGTCAAATTCTTGTGGGGGTCTAATTGACTCACAATTAACCTTTTGTTGGAGACTATTATAGCCACTGTGGGAAAGTGTGTGGGACAATTACCACGTGGTTGCGGCGGTGACTATCACTCACCCTCTCTCACCCACAGACGCACACATAGACCATCGCACACATACACACACACACACACAGACACACACACAGACACACTTACCCTCTGTGTTCGTGAGCTGTTGTCTTAGTGTGTTGGCCGTGATCATCAGCATTCGCTGGATCCGCCAGAACAGAACCACGTCATTACACTCCAACTGCACCAGGAGGCGTAGTGGTGGTGGTGACCGATAGTGAGAGGCAGATAAGAGAGATTGAAATCCAACAACCATTAATCATAATTAGATAAACGATTAATCGGCAGTGACTAATGAACCGATTAATCGGCAGTAAAAATGGCTGATTAATCGATGAAAATAATTGTTAGTTGCAGCCCTACAAATAAAGTATCTTACAAAAAAACTCAAAACTATCTAAAAACAACAACTATTTCCCAAGAAAAAAATGTATTACAATTTTCTACCTCTATCTTCTAAAAATGTGTCTTTCTGTACGACAGCTCTGCAGGTCTGCTCTTCACTATTTCAAGGCAATTTTTACCTTTAGCAAGATTCAAGATTAATTTTAATTCTCCACATTGCATATACATGACAGCCATACACACATGGCATGTTAGTTGTGCTTGAAAAAACTCTCAAGATCAACAGGTAATGAACAAGGTCAACACAAAAGAAAGAAAAAAAGCACCAAGTTATAAAGTGGCATTAGCATAGAATCAGCACAGGTAACATGTCAACATATCAAGCAGGGGTAGCGCCTGCTACCAGTAGCAGCACTGCTATCAGTAGCATCACTGCGCGTGGGAAGAAACTGTTTCTGTGTCTAGAGGTCTTGGGTGCAGGGCTCGCAGAAGCTCTTGTTAGCTTGTGAAGTTGATAGGCTTGTGATGAAAACGGCTCTGAATTGATGTCTCCATGAAATGTACATGCATGATCTCAATGTGTCATGACAATGTTGATGTACATTTTTTTAATGTACGTTTTTATATTTCTATCAGGGCTTGAAAATGAATTATTTTTAAAACGTTCCGCTCCGAACGGTTCAGACAGGTCTATATTTAATGTTCTCATTCTCGGAACCGTTCCACCACCAAAATATTGGTCCTGAACCAGTTCGGAACGCACACATTTCGTTCGTTCTTCAAGTTCCTTATATTATGCAATGTTAAGTTTATACATCATTTTTATACAAAATATTTTTGGTGAATGTTCAAACTTCAGAGCAACTGTATTAATGTCATTACATTCGCTTCTTCATCTGTCCACAAGATGGAGCCCCAGATGCGTGGGGCTTGATGACTGACAGTAAAAGTGGACGAAAATAGTCTCCCAGACAAAGGATATTTTAAAATATATAGAGAACGGAAAAAAACATTTTTAATCGGTTTTGTGGATTTCATAATGTTCCGGAACATTTGAAGAAATGTTTTTTCGTTTCCATTTCCACTCCTCCTGAAATCCTGTAAAATTCTGCTAGTTTTTGTTTTTTGTTTTCGTTCATTGAACCGGTTCGGAGCCCTGATTTCTAGGTTTTCTATGTCGCACATAATGGCTGCTGGGTTGCAATACAAATCTTAGCCTTGGCTGACAAAGTTGATAGCGTCCCTTACCTCAGCGTCTACAAAGTGTCTCTGGTAGTAGTAGAAGCCCTTCTTGCACAGGTTGCAGTGAACCATGGCCTTCTGGAGGAAGTGACGTCGGTACATCTGGTGCCACGTGTCCTTGATCTACGGACCAAACCACAACGCTGGCTTTCAGGCTGATCCAATTCGCACAGTTCGGCACTTTGAATACTTTGGCAGTGTCGAAATCGCTCCCCATGTCTGCTTCCCTGTGTCTTCGACTATTTTTCAACAAGACTAAATCGACGGGAGCACACACCTACCATGTTATTTTAAAAGGGTGATAGTAACTTGCATTGTGCTATTCCACACCCAAATGCTCTCGTGCAGATCCATGCCTCACAAACGCATTATTGAATAATCTGTGCAACCCCGTTCCATTTACTCATTCAAGTTGGAATTACCAGTGAAGCAGCCATCCCATTGGTCCAGAAGAACATGTGACCACAACTGTGTAACTTCAAGTCGGATTTTGCCTGTATTTCATCAACACAAAACGGTGAGCAAAGCGGGGTGGATGATGTGTAATTTGTCACAGAGCGAGCTGTAGTGAGCAGATTTTAAAACATTGTGCGTTTTGTGTGACAAATTCATCCATTTCCGTCCACTACGATCACTTTACACAGGGAAATATACAGACACTTGTATTTTGCGGGAGAACTCGTCTATATAATGTTAAGCATGCATGTTGAGTGTAGTGGTCACCCACCAAGACTGGGTCCACCTCCACTCCTCGTCCTTCCAGGTTCTTCCTCACGGTGGTCACTTCGTCGTTGGCCAGGTAGGCAGTGTGCTCCTCGTGGAGCTTCAGCAGACGCTCCAGCTCGTTTTTGGTCTCATTGCGGACATGCTGTAATCCCAAAAGGAAGAGGTGGGATATTTATATATTTTACAATTATTATTATTTTAATCATTTAATAATAATAATAATAATAATTATTATTATTATTTCAGTGGCGCCCCCAACGGTCAGCGAGACTACGGGGGTGAAGCTGATGTGTTGTGATTTCCCCTGGGGCATGCAGCAAATGCGACAAGCATCACGACTAGAGCCCGAAAGAGGTCAAGGGACCAGCCTCACTGAATCCAAAGGCCCATGGTCTCAACCTCTGCGTCTGCCGAGGCTGTTGATACCCCAGGGTGTTTGCAACGTGCTGGCGACTGAGCCAATACCTCAGAGTTTCAGAGGGGGGCCCAGACACACCAAACCTTCATTAGACCCTAGCATGGGGAGACAACTACTCTGTCCAAATTCAAATCTCATGTATGTGTGTATATTACTTATTGGATATGATGGTAGTGAAAATGTGTTAAATTAAAGTGCAAACCGACATTCGAAAACGCATTGTGCAAGACACGGCAGTCTGCTTCCATCCCAGAGGAGAGTGTTGATTGCATGAAGCTCAGGAGGTTCCAAACTGGTCAATGTTCGATTCAATTATGTTAATCCGCGAGTGCGTCATAAAGCACTATGGACAGGACAACTATTGAATTGATCCCACGAGGGGGCCAATTCACAGCCACGTATCAGGGCGACCTCTGACCTGCTCGGGGGTTCTGTTGGTCCAGTTGAGCCACCTCTCCTTCCAATCAGGCCCCACCATGTCGTGGATCACCGATTCAGCTAAAATGAGGTAAAAAAAAAAAGCAGATTCAATGACTATCTGCCAATAGTAAGGTCTAGTAGGGTTAAAAAGAGACATCTATACTCACAGTATATAAGAATACCAATTAACCACTTTAATTTTATTTTTTTCAAAACAATGTTCTTTCATATTCATGACAAAACAACGCTCCTCTTGTCTTTTGTACAGGGTCTTGAACGTCTTGTTTTTTCAGGACAAACGCACAGCCAGCTGTCAGAAATATTATAGTTATACATAAAAATATATTTAGACATCTTCTAATAGCCACTGGCTCTCCAACCACAAGTTTGACAACATCTCATACTGAGTGGTCCTCCTTATCAACTGTAAGCCTGGTTAGCTTCACTCTCTAACGTTCCAATGGCTAGAAGACACCTGCTTCACAATGAACAATGGTGGTCTGTTTGCGTGCTAGCAAGTTAACTTTCGTTTTCGAAAGCTCATCATTCATATCTCTCTTCTCTCTCGCTCAAGTAAAGAAGTCCCGATGATTGGTTGGAAACTATCTCACTTTCCTTGATCGCCCATTAATGATGCAATCCTATTGGTTTACGATACAGTCCTTCAAACAGTCCTGTGTTCTAATTGGATGTTCAATGTGCTGTGATGCTGTGATTGGCTGAAAGCCTGAGTTCATGTTTTCTATATATCAAAGTGTTCTCTGTATAAACCTTTAGAGCATTCTGGATGCACCTTCAACCTGTGTAGCGTCCTTCGTTCTCCGCCGACTAGATAGATGGTTTAACAGCTGGTATTGAAAGATGGTCTTTCTCTGGGAAGACATGGCTATCACATAATTTATTAATTTATACTTTATTATTACCAGCATGTCAGATGCCTTGATTCTTACATAACGCTCAACTTAATAGAACTCACCACTGCTATTGTTTTGACACACCCTTTTCAGTTGATCATGCAATTTCACAAGATCCGTAGAATGCATGGATGACCTGTTGGGGTTGTTGGCTTTCTGTACCTTATTCTACCACCCAGAAACTTTTCTGGGGTGTAGAGGTTGACATTTTAACAAAAACAGTGATTTTTCTTGCTGCTGTTGAGGCATGGCTATTTTTTGAGCACAACTGTACATGTGATTATATAGGTAACGTTGGATGGTCTAAAATGTCAGTGAGGAGGAGCGAACTTGCGACGCAGTGTGCGTGGACTCAGACACAGGTACAAGAGTATATATTTATATATATGTGCAGTGCATTCACTCACTGTCTTTGAGACGAGACTGCAAAGTCTCTTCCATGAAACCGATAGCGGCGTCCCACTGGGCTTTGTCCGTGATGGAGCGGTCCTCCAGAGCATTGTGCTGGATCACCCTCTGAAACAGAAAAACAAAAAAGCATTTTCTTTAATCAATTCATGACATTTTGAGCATGAATCGATTTAAAATCAATTTTCGGGGATGCGGTGGCAGAGTGGTTATAGAGTGCGTCCCTGAAACCACAGGTCGAGCAACGGCGCAGGTTTTAATCCCCTCTCCCGCTTTTCTGAATGTCTGCCCCCGACTCTTCATCCGGCTTTCCGATTTAATCCTATCGCTCTCAATAAAGAATAAGAAACGGTAGCCTGGCGAGCCACCAATGCATCGTCCACGCATCGCTCGATGCTTGCATTGGGTCTGGGAAAAACAGGCACCGGTATGGATTCAATCGGCCAATCAGTGCGGATGTTGGGGGGCGGGCGGGTGTACGGGCTACTCAAGATGTGGGCGGAGTTTGTATGGGCTACGCGAGACATGGGCGGAGTTTGGTTGTCACGCCTACACGCCGCTTGTTCCACCTAATGCACTGTGACTGGATAACACGATTTGTTTGACACGTTTTTGTCAACATTTTCCAACCCTGGTTTTACCGTAACCAATACAAATGTCTAGCAATGCGCCATGTGTGGACGATGCGTTGAATCTGGCTTGATTCTAAAACCTGGCACTGAACCAGAGGTGTAGCCAGGAGTGGCATCACTCACCAGACTGTCCATGGCCCGCTCGTTCCACTTGTGTCTCTTGATGCTCTCGTCCTTAACGGCCTCCTTCAGCTTGTCAAAGATGTCGTCCTGGTCCTTGCCTTTGTACTCGGCCATGAAGCGGGCAAACTCCTCTTGCAACGTCTCCCATGCAACCTAGTAAAGACCACAGCAAAAAAACAAAAGCAGAATATGAGAGTGCCATTCATTTATACCAAACCTCAACAGGTTTTTGTATATAGTGTGGATGCAGCCGTCACGGACGGCAGTCACAGTACAGCTCTGATGATAGAGTTTTGTCTTACGGTGCGCTTCCATTGGAGTTTGCGACGCTTGTCACGGCTGGCGCGAATACTCGGAATATGCGCTTGTGCCAGCGGTGTTTCAATTCGAGTTGATGCTTGCGACAAGTGGCCCATCTAGGAAGGTTGCCGTTAGAACGGATACCTTCTTTAAACACCATAGGTATCCGAACGAACCTCCCTGAAAAGGAACAGAGGCAGAGACTCGCCGAGCTGAAAGAATTTAAGATTGACGACAGGGAATTAATTCTTCAAACAGAGAGGGGTTGAGGGCATTATGCGGGGAAGTCATCCTGCGAGTAGCTGTGTGTGGTTCCCAAGGGGGCAGGAGAGAGCTGCGCCCATATAGTTCATGGCGAAGCTACGGTGACTCGGCTGGCTCCCGCTGCAGGCTTCGACTGTGCGGGGCACTCGTCCCCGTGGGTGGGGGGGGGTCGAAGCTCACACGCATTTCACATTTCAACTTTTTTAACTGCTGCGTCGACCGCCTGGCTCGTTTCTACGTCTAATGCCCCCATGTCTGCGTCGAATGACATCGGCATGGCCGCCGAGTCGGCAAACAGAAGGATTTTGAAGCGAATGAAATTGAGGCGAAAAAGTGTTTTGCCGTGGAGTAATTGCATAGACGGTTTATGAAGTAGACGCAGCGTGCGCGAAGTCATCCTATTGCTTTCATCCTAGCCGGGTTGAAGCCTCCAGCCGCACGGTGCCATTGCTGAAAGTACCCGTATATCTGGAGACAAGGAGAGGTAGAGAGAGCCATACGCTATGTGAGAGAGAGACACCCCACATGCAACTTCTTCCGGTGGTACTGTCCGCGAAGGGCGCCAACGACAGAGTCGGAATGAATGGGATCCTATGGGAGCTGTTTGTGAAATTATGACCCCCATAATGAACCGTTAATTATCCCGACAATATACATTAAAGCATCAATTAGAAATGATCTTTAAATAGGTTCAAACAGGCTGCTAAGATTAGAATATTTGTTTCGGAAACTACCATAGGGCGCGATTTCCGGAGTAGGCACGGACATCAAAACGAACGCGGTGTCCATTTTTATATACTGTCTGAGTAATTGCAATTAATCTAGTAATGGTTTCAGCTTCATGCTCACCTCCAGAGCTTTGTGTGGAAGCTGCTTGTCGGTCCACTGTTTGAGCTTGATGTCCACGGTAGTGTTGAAGGTCCCAGAGTTCATAGTCTGGGCAGCTGGCAGGTAGATGTTCTCTATGACGTGAGTAGAGACCCGCTCCCACAGCTTCTTCTGCAGGATGCCCTCCCTGGGAGAGACCAAGGTTTCAGATTAGGGCCGAGATGAACAATAGGGCTGTTGCATGGTGACGTCAGGGCTTGGGGCTCGGCAGACATTTTGATGGTAGCAGCGCAGTCAAGACGAACCAGGCAGAGAGCAATATTTGCATAACATTGTCTGTTTAAAAGTTTTCCATTATTTGCGTATACTTGACCGTACATGCTAGCAAAATTATCGAAATGCTGCCAAGCTATGACCTCACTATGTACCAGCCTATTCAGTAGCCCTCCACTACTGCATGATATACATTTTTGATTTGTTTTAAATAGTATTAATTTATTTGTGAAAACTAATTGTACAGTCTTCAAAACTTGAAAGGCTTATAGACAAGTTTTTGACCCATTTCCGGTTTACTTCGTGAACTACCCCCCGTACATGCTCTTCACTTCCAGTGCCATTTATTTTGAATTTGACTATTTTTCAACAGGTCTAAATCATTGGGAACACACAACTACCGCATTATTTTAAAATGATGGTGGTAACTTGCGATGGGCTATTCCACACCTAAATGTTCAGTGACCCACAAATGCATGATTCAATAATTGGCGCAACCCGTTCCATTTACTCATTCAAGTTGGAATTACCAGTGGAAGCAGTGTTCCAGTGGTCCACAAGAACATGCAACCATATCTGTGAGTAACTACTAACTTCTAGTCGGATTTTGACTGCATTCCATCAATACTTATGTAAAACAGTGAATAAAAGTGGGGTCGATGATGTGCAATTTGTCACAGGGCGAGCTGTAGTAAGCAGAGTTTGAAATGTTGTGCGTTTTGTGAGACAAATTCATCCACTACGATCACTTTACACAGTGAAATATACAGACACAGGAAGTGCGTTACACCCGGTGGGATAAACGTCAGTCCCCTGTATTTTGCGGGAAAACTCGTCTATAGCAGCATGGAAAAGCACAGAACACAAATGTCCTCCTCAGACAACCCATCAGGCATTGCCGTTAGTCAACACACCCACACCCGATACTGTCCTCTTCATGTGATTTTTTTTGTAAAACAATATAGTGTCTAGGGATGCAACTAACAATTACTTTGATAGTCGATCAGTTGCCGATTAATTTTTACTTTAAAAAAATTGACAGTGACACAGGAATTAATCTCGTCAACTTGGAATCTAGTCCATTTTGGTTGACGTTAGCAAGAGTACAAGATATAAGTTAATTACTTGGACACAAACTCAATAGAATAAATGGATGTGCTTATATGTTGATGTTTTCTTCATATTCATATTTTTTATCAATAATTTTGAAATAATTGTAAACACATTTTGGATTTGCAGAAATGATCAAGTTATATCACATTTGTGCACGTGACAACAACAATGATTCAACTCCATGCCGATTAATCGATTACTGCATTAGTTGTTGATTAATCTCATAATCAATTAATTGACTAATCGTTGCACCCTTAATAGTGTCATTTACAATTAAATCGTCCAAGGCTTCTGGAAAAGGCCAGGTGTTTTGAACGAAGCCAGGTAGCTTCCTGGATGGTATTGAAAGTGAGAAGGATGAAAAACAACAAAGTGTGCTGCCAGAGAGAAACGGACGCGTGGGACAGCAGAGAGCGCGGGGTCCTGGTTCCAGCTCTAAGTAACCCACTGGGGCTCCAAGAACAATGTACCGCACACTATCGACTCAGCCACAGAGCACCAGGCCCTGGCTGTCAGATAAAAGGGAGGGTGTTATGGGGGGGATAGGGGGAGTTATAGGACAGAGAGAGACAGAGAGAGAAAATAGGGCGGAGAGGGAGTTAGTTATAGGACAGAGAGAGTGATAGAGTTAGTTATAGGACAGCCAGAGAGAGAGAGAGAGAGAGTTACTTATAGGACAGAGAGAGAAATAGAGGGGGGAGGGAGAGAAAGACAGAGAGAGAGAGAGTTAAAGGACAGAGAGAGAGGTGAGGGAGAGAAAGACAGAGATAGAGAAAGAGTGAAGGTGTGGGACAGAGATACAGAGGGAGGGAGAGAGAGAGAGTTGGAGAAAGGGAGACGGACAGAGAGATAGAGCAGGAGCAAGAGAGGGAAGGAGCGAGTGAAAGAAATAATGAGTGTATCAATCAATATCTTGGCATACTCGATATTAGTATTTATTTGCGGATTTCAAAAAAATATTCTTGAAAAAATTATAATAAGTTGGTATATCAGCCTTTCTAGTATATTGTCCACCTCAACAAGAGAGCAAAATGGAGGCAATGGAAGAACGATGAATTAATACAATTATTAAATTAAAATTAACAATTAAATACATTAATTTAAAAATGTTATAAATATACACTGCGTTTCAAAATTAATATAAAAAAAAATTAAACAACCAACAAACAAAAACATTTGAAATGTAATCTAGACACGACAAGAATACCAGAAACAGAAATCTATTATATTATTTCCAAGAAAAAGGCATGTGCGCTATTAACCCCAAACAGCTCCCTCTACCTTTGCAGTTCATGCTGGCAATGAGACAAAACCCATCCGGAATGAAAGCACCTTTGGGATTTGGGAGAAGCAACTCCTAATCCGCCACCTCCACCTTCACCAATCTATCTCCCAGCTCCTCATTTATCATAGCGCGTGCATGCTCATATTTCATACTGTAACATCCCCCCCCCCCCTTTATAGTTTAAGGGGAATGGCAGTCGATAACTGGAAAGGCCCACCTCCTTGCAGACTGCTTCAGCCTGCAGGCCAAGTTGGAAGGTGTGAGTGTGTTATGTCTTGTTTTCACTGTGTGCGCGTTGCTTTCATTGTGTGTGTGCGTGTGTGTGTGTGTGTGTGTGTGTGTGTGTGTGTGTGTGTGTGTGTGTACCCAAGCGCGCGCTTGGGTACTGGTCCTTGTTTATGTCAGGTTGTGTGTGTGTGTTAGAACTAGGATTGACCTGAAAAAATAAAAATACATTTTAAGTTTGTTTTATCAGGTGGTTTTTAACTTTTCAATAATGATTGAGTGTCTACCAAATATTCCCCACAAATTATATCTGTACAGAACAATGACATGAATAAGTAGGTCTACTGTTCTTTTTTGGCAGTAAGGATGCATTTTATAGGATGACTGGAGATCTGCAGAGTTGAAAGGCAGGGGAATTAAGAATTAAGGGTTTTCAGTTAACTGTTTGCGATGTGTTACAGCACAGCATGAAAAAGCCTTCTCCTAAAAGGAAAATGCCATTGAAAATTCATACCATCTTGCATGCATGAGTGTACTTTGATAGCATATACCTAACCCCCACGGGCCCAAACAGGGGTAAAGAATCAACTTAAAATTGCTGCATTCGATTTTGTGCAGCCAAACTTTGGCTGTTTAACAATGCACTCACAAAGACAATGGCTGTGTCCGAAATCGTTCCCTATCCCCTACTCCCTACCACCCATATATTGCACTCACTTATAGTGCACTCAACAGCAACGTAAGAATTATTATAAAAAATATTTATAAAAAATAAAATTATAAAAATCAACAATCGTCACAAAAAGTCAAACGTAATTACATTTATAACTATTGGCCATGGACGGCCGCTATTTACTCCCGCCGTGGCATTTTTTTGAAGTTCAGGTCATCTTTAAAACGTCTCGCAATGCATTATGGGTAATATTGCTTCGTCTACCGTACATCCAATGCTCACTACTTTTTGCGGTGCATTGCGGGATACTTTCAGTGCACTATGTAGGGTACATGGAGAATTCTGACATCCCTACAAAATGGCGTGCACCCCATATATGGGAGATGGGGAACGATTTCACAGCCCTTGACTTTTGTAGGATAGAATACAAGCGGGAAAAAGCCGGTACAAACATGCAAGCATGAACAAACACACCAGCACAAACAATCAAGCCAGCACAAAGCCAAAAGCAAAACAGAATTTATTTTTAGTCAAATTCGCAACATCTTAATGTGTGTCCGTGAGTCACTTGGTGCATGTGTGCTTGTAGGAAGGGACGAGGAGGGGTGGGGGATTGTGGTGAGAGGGGGGGTGGGCGCGCATAGCCACCTCCGTTGTCCCCGTCCGGCAGGACGGTGAGTCGTTCATCATGGCATCGACCGGGTGTGCGACACGCACCGCGGGGAAAACGTGGCGGCGCACCGCGCTGCATACTTCTCATTTGGCGTCCCTCTCGGTGGAATTCCCATAACATACATATTATGGGATGGCCAGCGTGGGGATGTGATTTTAATTAGCTTCAGGTACAAGTCGGTGCTGTGGGTTTTTTTTTTTTATGGATATGCAACTTGCAGACCAGGTTTTCGTGACTTCTACATATCACCTACAGAATCATTTAGACATTATCATACAGGATTAAATAAACATGGACATAACAGCATTCAATAAAAAATTGGTGCTTCCAATTTTTACTGAATGAATTGAAATGTGTAAATGTTAAAGAAATTTAAGGTATGTATAATAATATACATAGATAGATAATAGATAAGGCATGAATGGCTATTAATAACAATGATGAGAGATTGCAAGCATGCACCGTTGGGGTACAAAAAAAATACTTTTCGTGCTAGCAGTATGTGTGGCATTCCCTTATCAATGCAAGTGTTCGTAGAGTAGCGCGATTGCGATTGACGCCACCAGCGAACATGCTGACTACATTTTCCACTGGCCACTACGACCCGGAAGTCTGGTCACGTGACCGCGGTAAGCGCCAAGCGATCTATCGGTAAGTTGGTGATTAAGTATGATTAAATTACTTATAGGCTACAGAAATGGACCAAATCTTTTCACTTCCGTTGGTCATTTCCAACAACTCTACACAATTTCATCCAGATCCCTGCACAACTTTTCTTCAGTTATACTGGTGAAAAACCAACGCGACCATGAACATAACCTGCGTCTGCGGCACAGGTAATTAATACCATTATGCGATATACAGCAGAGGTGGACTTACCAATGCTTTGGTGTGACTTGGCTGAGACTGATGACTTCATCCAAGATTTCATTCTTTGCCTTTTCATAGAGTTCATTCTACATCAATGACAACAGCACAGTAGCACACACATGGATTTTAAACAATATTTCATTTCTTTAATTCTTTGCCCTTATTCACACACCTATAAGAGTTGTTAATTCTCATCTTAAACTGTAAAGTCGCAAACCTACATACATTATTACGTGGTCTGGCATGTTTTACTACGGACTAAAACCCTCATTAACTGCCAATTTTATGACTTTCTTTTGTATATTATATTGCACAATGTTTACCGAAGTGTCTACGGTGTCCGACCCAAATTCCATGTGTGTTTAGGTCTGATCACAATTGAACAGTTCAGCCAACATTTATGCAATCAAACTTTCTAAGTGCGATTCCTGAAGGGACTCACTCGGTCGAGCTCCCTCAGTCGGGGGTAGTTGTTCTTCCATTCCGTCTCCAGATTGAAACGAGAAGCTGCAAAGATGAAAAACAGTGTTCGGGATTAAAGAAAAAAACAGAGGCATACACTCTAGCACTAGACCACCAGCTTGAAGTAAAAAAAAAAAAAAAAAGGTTCCATAACTTCTTCAAAGTGGCTTCCAGTTCCAACGCCTATCGGCAGCCGGCCCACCAAGATGCTTATCTCTCCCCAGATCTAATTAGCTACTCCAAATTGCCAATTTCCAAATTGCCAATTTCCCAGTTCTGGATCCGCATGATCGACACGCTGGGCAGGGGCTCGAGCGTGCTCCTGACTCCCGTGACCGCAGCAAGAGGAGACATGCCCACCTCCTTTTCCGCTTGACCCGCAATCTTCACTGAATATAGGACAACAACCGATTAAAAAAAAAAAATAAAAAAATCGATGATCATCATTAATTTATCAAAAATGATGAATTGAATAAATCTGCAGCGATTAATCATTGTTTAGTTTCGCCTGGCCTTTGTGCGAACAAGTTCAACATTTTGCTCCCAATGCCAGTCTTTATTTCCATCATCATGTTTTTTTTACAAGTTTCATATATGAGACAGGGCCGTCAGAATCAAAAGTTTTAAAACATAAAATGTTTTGGGGGGACTTTTTCCCCCAAAAGTTATAGATCCACTCAGTGCAAAATGCCTGAGTGAGAGTTAAATAACTCAAAATTTAAATTGACTCGACTTGGACACCAGTTGGGTGTGAATTAGACTTGAGGCCTTAGGACGTGTACTTGCGCTCTAGTGAGGTATGGCATCTCTGCCATCTACTCTAACAAAAGAAACAAAAATGTTAATCTAGTTATTGAACACCCGGGACTTGGGACTCAATTCGACAGCTGCCAAGTAAAAAGAAAGAATTGACACAATAGTTGCCCTCTGGTCGGGACACTTGGACGCGCCTTACAAGCAGCATGAGTCGCGAAGGCCAACTCTGGTCGGTTTCCACAGAGTCCACAAAAGATTTGATTCTACGTGGTGGGCCGGCCATTACCACCGAGCCATTGGGCAGGGACCGACATGATATACAGGCAGCTTTCTGTGCTTGCAATAGCGGCCATCCTTTTAATCGAAAAGGGTGAATAAACAAGACAAAACAAAAAAAAAATCTGGGATCTCTGGTGCAGACTGACGCCGCCTTTAAATGGCCCCATAGAAGCAGGCGCGGGAACCCGGCGCCGCTCGTACGCTCTTAATCAACAGCCCACACAAGCGCACAGAGAGACTGTGTCTCCTCTCCAGCTCCCACCGTCTCTTTACTCATACGCACTCTCTCGTCTTCTCCCTCCGGTACGTTTGGCAGGGGCTCTCGGCCACACGTCCAACCAGCCCGGACCCCCCCTCCCCTCCTCTGCCATTAGAGCCCCCATCCGCAAGCAATGTGGGTCCACCCCACCCTCTCCCTCTCTCCCTGCACCCCTAGAGCAGCTCGCTAACGGCTCGCCAGATTTATGGCTTCTGTGGTTGAGGCTCCTGTCGGCGCATTGTGTGCGGCGCATCGATCCGCGCACCCGTCAGAAAAATAGTAATAATAATTTTAAAAAAAGAAAAGAAAAAACGCTGGTCCCACGGCCGCCTTGCTGCCTGGCGTCACCGCAGCCCACTGTAACCCAGCAATTAGCCTAAACCCCATTGTGGGCTGCGTGTGTGTGGATACATGCAAGCGTGGAGGAGAGAGGACACAAGTGGACAATGGAGAAGAAAAACTTGACGGTCAAAGCCGTGGAGAGCATGTTATATAGTAGTGTTACACCGATACCATTTTTTGGTGCCGATAGCCGATACCTGGATGAGCAGTATCGGCCGATACCCATACCAACCGATAGCGATGCCACTGTTTGAAAAAAAAGTGCTGTTGGTCAATTGTCAAGCAGTTTATAAAAAGGGTTGGAAAGAAGTTACTAGTGTTATCGCAATTATTTTTACATGCAGTTTATGATTCATAGTAGTGGAGGAAAATTATAAAACGTTATATATTGAGTAGAGAAAATTATAACGCTTGAGCTGCTGAGTGCAACGGGTAGGCTCTGTGGGCAGTTTCCGCCGCACGCTTCGGAAAAGTGGTATCGGTTCGATACTGGAAGTTGGTACTCGCCGATACCGATACCACAGAAAAGGTGCCGATACCGAGTACATCCGATACCGGTATCGGTGCAACACTATTAAATAGAGGTCTCATTTTGAGTTCTGACTGTACTGTAGGGGTGGCTGTAGCTCAGTGGGTAAAGTGGCTGTTCCCACCCAAGGTTGAAGACCCTTGGGTGGTTTTAATCCCGGCTCGGACAGTCTCCATGCCATACATACTTATCTTTTTAGTTTTATTAGTTTTTACTTTTTAGATTTTTTTTTTACAGCGTAATGTTATTGTTTTTTTTTTTTTCCTTTATTCTGACAGTTCTACTATATCATTTTTGTACAATGCTGTCATTTTTATCATAGCATATTCATATTCAATCTAATTGTTTGTGCCTTCTAAATTGTCACTTTTCTCGTCAAATTTTGTATGAAATGGTTTATTTTCTCACTTTTTGGACTTCAGAAATTAGTCGTAACTCTGACGCATTTAAATGATTCTGTCATTTGACCGATGCAAGTTGTCCCTGTTGCAAATAAATTAAGTGTAATTCAACAAGGAAAAAAATAGGTTTTGGTTCGTACGCAAAATATACAGGCTTGCATAAATACAAGACAACAAGACACAGTACCATAACATAGAACAGAACAGAGCAAGAGCCAGCAGCACAGAAAATGCATACGGTCGTTTAAAAACACTGGCTGTCTGAAATCGCTCCCTATCCCCTACTCCATACCAGCAACGGCCGGGATTTCGGACACTAGAGTCGGCGGCGTTGAAAATTATTATAAATTATAATTACAAAAAGTATAATTATGGGGTCCGCGTTGGCCGAGTGGTTATGGACACTGCACCTAATGCGAC
>OMKY01248358.1:1385-19733 GCA_900302395.1 Bregmaceros cantori | reverse complement strand
AACTATCGTGCTAATATACAATTTAATAGACTTTACAGACTCAATATGGTGTGCCATCAGTCTTAACAAAGACCTAGCCATGTGGTCAAAGGAACATTATTTGGCGTTATAGACATAAATCACACACACACTCACAAAAACACAAACCACCTAAAGGATACATATACGTCGGTGGCGAGATTCAAACCACCGACTCGCCGCGCCATTGATGCATATGCATGCTTTCCAGCGCTCTGCTTAGCCGACTGAGCTACTGGGCAGCACTTCCCATCGCTTTCTACGCCTTCCTCGCTTCCTTTCACATGACATTGTGCCTTCCAGGTTTCCTTGGGATCTGTGACCATGTCCATACCATTTTAGTTTCTTTTTTTGACTGTGTTGTTAGTAGTTCTTCAGACAGCCTGATGAGCCAGAATAGAGCAAGGCTTTATTCTGGCTTTTCAGTTCTTTGTAGGCGAGGAACTCCTTATTGATATAAAGGGGGGTCTTTCGTATTAATAGAAAAGAGCTCAACAGGTCTCTGAAAGAAGTTTTCCCCTTTCCCTTTCTACTACCGCCCCAAAAAAATGTGAAAATATTTATTATCTAGAAAAGTATGAATAGGATTGTCTACAGAAATTTTGAACTCATTTGTGCGAAAAGAACATCAGTGTCTATTTTCTTTATGTCTTTTAAGTCTTTATGTTTGTGAATGAAAAATGTCCACATGGGCGCCTTATTTTTATCTATTTATTTACTTATTTATCAGTTTTTGCTGTCATTTTAGTTGCTGATCCAGTTTTAATATCTACTTTCAACCAATGATACTGTATTCAATTACTCTATTTATTCCATTGCTTATATTATTGTACTCCTAACTACTTTTTCAGTTTTTAGTACTCCCATTTCCTCTTACTGTAAAGCCTCTGTGCCATGCCATGTCAATTATGAAAGATCCTTTGCCTGCGTGTGTTTATGTGTATGCTTGCTTATTAATGAGTTGGAGAGATTGTGGGGTCACTTTGTTATTTGTGTTTTTGTTGTGTCGTTGTGAAACTTTGTGCTGATCTGCGTGAAAGGTGCTATATGAACAAAGTTAAAAAACATTTTTGAAAGATATTTTTTGGCCACAAGCGCCGTTTTTCATTCTTTATTGAGAGTTAGTGATAGGATTAAATCGGAAACTGGGATCAAAAGTGGGGGGAAGACTTGACATTGAAGAAAAGCCGGAGGGGAGACGGGAACTTGCGGCACTGCTCGCCCTATGGTCTGGAGGGTGCGCTCTATAACCACTCTTCCACTGCGCCCCCCAAACGAAGTTTGATTCGATGCCCATTACAGTGAATAGAACATTGACTCGTGAAGTGGTGGGAGTACCTGCAGTGTGGCCGTAAGGAAGTTGCTGTGCGAGACAATGTCCACAAAGAAGTCCGGGGGGATCTCTCCCAGCTGGTGGTACAGCACGGCCACCAGACCCAGATACAGGCCGGGCTGGCGCCGCATGGCGTCCTCCGACCGGCACAGCAGCACCAGCAGGCGCTTCCAGTGCTCGAAGGCATCGTACACGTTGCCCAACAGGAAGCACACAAAGGCAAACTGCAGCTCGCCTGCCAAGGGGACAACCAGAATCACAATCAAGTTTTTAGTTATTTTATGGGCGCAAGTGCCGTTATTCATTCTTTACTGTGGGAGATAGTGACAGGATTAAATCGGAAACTGGGATGAAGAGTCAGGGGGAGACATTGCAGAAAAGCCGGAGAGGGGATTAGTACCCACGGCACTGCTCGACCTATAGTCCCGGGGGCGTGTTCCCCCCACAATTTACTTTATTGCCATTGTCAATGATACAAACACTTCACTGATGTCAGTAACTAAGTTACAGTAACTAAGTTACTTTTTCCCATAACCAGTAAATTAACACTTTTTCCAGTGACCAGTAAATTAACGTATTACTTTTTTCAAAGCAGTAATACGAACATTAGTTGCATTTTAGTTAATTTTACCTTAGTTTAAATAATAAGTCAATGATTGTACATTATTTATGTAAGTTTATCTAAGTTTCTTCCAATAACATCCAATAACATACTTCCAATAAAATGAGTTTTGGTAAAACAAATTGTCTTTTTTATAAGTTATTTTTTCGACGTGAGCGCAGTTTTACATTTTATTGAAAGGGTTAGTTTGAAAGTGGGACAACAGTGTGTGGGCAGGCAATAGGCAGCAAGTGAAATGAAACTAAAAGTGACTAAAGTAATCAACTGAGTTACTTTTAAAAATAAAGTAGTCAGTAACATAATTTTGTTACTTTTAAAAAGGAGTCAGTACTGTGGCAACACTGAAGCTCAGACTTTTCTTGCCATGATGCAATGGGACAGGGAACATTAGCCTGGCGAGCCAGAACCAATGCATTATCCACGCATCGCACATCGCTAGACGCTTGCATTGGGTCTAGTAAAACCAGGGTCGGAAAACGTAAAAAAAAAAAAAAAGGGTCAATCAAATTGTTATCCAGTCACAGCCCAGTAGGTGGGACAAGCGGTGTGGAGGCGTGACAACCAAACTTCGCCCACATCTCACATAGCCCGTACAAACTCCCCCCATGTCCGTGCTGATTGGCCGTTTGAATCCGTACCGACGGCAGGCTAAGGGACCATAGGATACAATACAACACAGACATAAGGCATGTTACAATTGTCTTAGTGCAGACTGCAGCAACATCGGTGGCATGCTTGCATCTACAGCCTACAGGACTTTGCACGCTCCTCTCTCTCCACACGGTGCATGCATACCAAGGACGTCAAGGGGCTGTGTGTTGTAATGCTGCTGCAGCAGGGTGTCCAGGGCATAGCTCAGGTCCATGCTGTGCTGAGTGATCTGCGACGGCGTGGCACCCACGGGGTATGTCTGGGCAGGGATGGCCGAGAAGCGCAACTCTGTGCCTGAGCAAGAACATTTTGTTTGTCAAGCCCAAAGTGACCACAAATGCAAAATATCTTTATTCTCCGTGTATCTCGGCCAGGTTCAGAAACAAGCATAACAGGGTCACAAGGTTTCTACAGAAGGAACATCATGGCAATAATTTTTTTGCAGAAGAAACATTAGTGCAAATGTATTGCTGTGAAAATACATGGAAGAGTTACTGTCACAATAGACATCGCTTTCACTAACCTTGATACTCACCAGGATAAATGTAAACTATGGAATGTATTACCCACAAATGATAGTATTCTATCAAAGCAACAAAAGATAACTTTTTCAATGACAGGAATCTGTCAGAGTTTCGCCACAACTCTGCATACTTCCATAGGAGAGGCATCCAGTTACATGCCATTTAGATGCTGCAGCTTCATCACTAGCTTGTGCACGTGGTCCAACCAGCTGTAACATCGGTCTAACCAGAGGAAGGCGGAGTCAGACACACATGTCACCACAGTGACGCATCACAAGCATGGCAGGCTAAACTAATGTATGCCTGCTCACTCTCTCCATCCGTAACGGTCAGTTATGATCCATCCCATCACTCTCCAGTGGCAGAGGGGCATGGCCCACGCCCACCTTCACACCACACTGTGGCATAGCTATCATGGCATGCCAAACTCATGCATGCCCAATTATGCCTTGCGCAGAGTACGGCATCACCGAGTCAACTGGACGGCAAAACTGAGGAAGATTGCAGTATCATAACTATCGTGGTATTTAACTTTTTCAGCAACATCCACATACTTGGTTCCAAAGGCACCAGGAGACACTTAGAATGTAGAAATCATCATCTTCACATTATAAGCTGTTGTGTTTGTGTGAAAAATACACGAGATTGCTGCCCCTGGGACGTGTCAGTGATGTAGCCCAAGCTCATCTGGGTTTCAGGTCTTCCAACATCACACCCCTCAAGCGAGCTTGGTTGACCCAGCCGGGGTTGATCAAGTTCCGACTCACGTCCCAGGGGCTGCGCTTAGTCAGTCCCACTAGGGCGAGAGCAGGGCCACTCCCAAACCAATCTCCCGAACTAAGAGGTGGTGGTCTGATGCATGAAGGCAGTAGGATCTGTGGGTTGTCTCCGCTCCACGCCACTCCTACGTCTTAGCAGGAGCATGCAAGTGCAGCACTTGTGCGTTGCCCCCAAGTCCTATCCCTAGGAATTTCATTCAGGACTGGTGGATTACTGAACTGGCCGTAGTATAGCGCTGTGTACGGACTGTATGCAGGGTCAGGCGATTTATGAGCCGAGGCATTCACTGTGGTCTTACTGCCCTGCAGTGGCAGACACAGTGTCAAAGTGCAACCATTCAGGCTAAGGTTGAACGATAATTGATAAACCGCGGTGGAACACCGCAAGATGGCGGACCACGGTTTATCCAAAAAACGCATGCCAACTTAGACATTAACTTAGACTCGGTTTTATTAATAGAGTACAATTAAAAATATTTGTAGCTACCCACCCTCTAATGAACAAAACACAAATCGCAACTATGAGAACCGCAATATATGCCAATGTTGGAAAGAACACATTTTATTTGAAACAAAAGCGTGCAGCCCTAATTCCGGCTAAACACACCTTCTCTCTGCTTCATGGCAGGCAGACGGTCCAGCCCTTCCTTCATGGTGCGAGGGCAGGGTGCATCGTAGCGCGGTAAGTTATGTTGGGCGCGGTCGGCCGTGTGTGGGAGCTGGAGCTCTGGCACGACGTCGCAGAAGGCGCACACCCTTCCGCACGCAGGCTGTAGACGGTCACACACCTCTTGGTTGAGGCGGTCGCTCAGCGACACCCACTTCCGCATCACCTGCCGAGGGAATTATCAGGGGATTTAACCCTTTAATGCCAAGCTATTATTATTATCATCACTATTAACTCATTCAGTGCCAGCCATTTTCAAATTCTGCACGTTCCAGTGCCAGGGTGTTTTCAACATGTGTTTATTCAAGACCCATAGAAAATTAACACACACAGCAAAGGAAACTTTAGACTTTCCTTTATCATTACCAAAAAATGCTTTTTCCCCATTCTTTAATCTGCCCGTTGGCAGTATAGGCCATCTCTATAGAGGCTTACACCGAGGCCTCCTGGTGTTCAAAAGTGGTACTGCAACCATCCATTATTATTTGTTCAATAAAAACCAAAAGACATGATACTTCGTCTTTGCCACTGAATGAGTTAAAAGGCTTCAATCTGCTTATTTCCATTTTATTGAATGGACAAAAGTTGTGAAGAGAACATTTCCTAGAAAATAAGAGAACACTTATTTATATTATAAACTGTAAAGGGAATGCACCTTGAAAATGAATATCAATACATTTGAAATTACAAATTAGAACATTATTTAGTTCATATCATATTGCGGTAAACTGAGGTTAAGTGGGCTAATTGATCAAACTATATGAAACGTTTACATATGGCAACACACTAAATTCAGATGGCTTGGTCATAACAAATTTGTTAAGTGACAAATGAGTGATATAAAAGTGTATTTATCCTAAGGTATATGTATATAGATACTTCATTCATCCTCGAAGGGAAATTACATTGTTTGTTAAGGATGTGCATAAATGTGAAACCTGTTTGAGAAATATGCAAAACGAAAATACTTACATTTAAACTATGCATTTTTTCTTTTTCTGTTCTTCAGTAAATTATAGCTGAAATTTCAGCTGCTAAATATGGAGTTTAGTTGCACAAATCTCAATGTTGTTTTTTTGGGGGGACAGGATTAAATCGGAAACTGGGATGAAGAGTCGGGGGGAGACATTGTAGAAAAGCCAGAGAGGGGATTAGAACCTGCGATGTTGTTCGACCTATGGTCTGGGGAGCGCGCTCTATAACCACGCTGTCACGGCGCCCCCTCAAAACCTCAAGTTTTAATGGCTTAGGACTCAGGCACCTTACCTCGTAGGGGTAAGGTCCCAGGAAGGGGTCGAGCTCCTGCAGGTTCTCCTTCATCTTGCTGGCCTCATCCTCGGATGTAGAGAAACAGAGGTCTTCCTCTGCGGGCTCCCAGGTGGCCAGCACCACCTGCCGCGCCTTCAAGGTGAGGAACAGCCCGGTCTTGGGGCCAGTCTCCCCACCCACGTGGGCTGGGTTGGAGGAAGAGAAGTACAGGAAGTGCAGCCCTGGTGGGATCATCTTGATGCCCCGGAAACGCGGCCCCACCGTCCAGCTCTTACAGTCAATGCCCACCTCGGTACCCTGTGGGCAGAGCCTGGCGTTACAGCTACACCTGATGAATTGCTTAATCCATGAGAGTCAATGAATACATGAATCATTGCTGGCAGCAGCTCTCAGACCCATCTCAGACACCTGGACCTACCGTTCTGTCAGTAACTGACTGAATTAACTGAATTGCTCATTCATGAACAGAAAAATGAGTGAAAATGAATACTTGCAGTGTAATATTTTTTAAACAAATTATTCCATGATTTTCTAGAAAATCCATTTTAATGATTTGCATCATAAACATGTGCCGTTTTTCCCCAAGAGACTCAATTAAAAAGGGAGGCAGTAGTCATAGCAGCTACTAGGTGGCAGCATAACCAGGCCTGATTCGTAGCTAATGCCAGAGACAAGTTTACTGAAAACATTGTGAAACTTCACAGAACAAACAGAGAAAATGGCACTAATGGTTGTAAGGGCTGTGCTGTGCCTAGCTTATAACAGTTATTGCACTCAACACTCTGCTATACGTTATGCCCAATATATGAATGCTGATAATAATAATAATATTAATAATAATAATAAATATAGCTGCATGCAGCAATACGGGGACATGTACAAAGTTTCATAAAGTTTTGTTCAAATCTGTCAAGACGCTGCCGAGATATGAGCGACTTTCCGCTATGCGACTTTTCTGGCACATTTGAATGGCTGTCACAGTGAAACAGTAGGGCTTGTAATTAGGGCTGCAACTAACGATTATTTCAATAATCGATTAGTTGCCGATTATTGAAGCGATTAGTCGATTAATCGGTAGGATATTTCTTCCTCAGAAAAATACCCAAAATATTCTTAAAAACCAACGATGACAATAGTTGACTTGAAATATAGTCAACTTTGGTCTTGTTAAAGAGCAAATGTGCCAACGCTACGCCCTACGTGTAAAAAAAAACCCTTCAAATCCCTACGGCAAGTAAATGACACCATAAGTGACATTCAGACACCGGAAGTACCCCCCAAACTCGTCTATTGCTCTGGCAATATGCCAGAACTGCTGTAATAATAATAATAATAATAAAAACAATCCTCATTGCCACAAATGGCTAACCTGAGGCATGCCCAGCAGCACCAGGGTGGCTCCTTCTTCAAAGAGGCGCCGTGCCACTTCAGGGTCCATGTCTACTACGTTGGCCATAATCCGGTCACACTCAGAATCTGGAATGGAGACTTGAAGGAATTCACGCTGTCAATGCAGCAGGAAATGAGAAGCTTGTCTCACAACGAACACCGCAGTGCCATAATCTGTTGACTTCCAGTGGTGGAGAGAGGATGGTCGAAGCTGGACAAGGAAATAAAAACACAAGAACAGCTATATGTCAGGAGGCAAATGATGGGTTAGGGTAGGAGGAGATGAAAGTGTCAACTTTAATCTTGATTCAAGAGGTTGTGGCAACAATTTGATTATTAAACAAAGTTAATCTTAAATTTACACAAATTGAAAAACCTTTTCATTCAACATTTATTCTCCCTGTACTAAATAATGACTTGCTTACAGTTAAAAAATATTTGTAATAAGAAACATTTGTAATAAGAAAATTGGTGTAATTATAACACATTATAGTACCGTGCCAATAGTTGTGCTTAGATATAATGCGCATATAATATTTGGTGAGCATCAGTGCCGTTTTTAAACGTGAGGGTTGGCACTGTTCAACGTAATCTAAAGTGAAACAGCAACATTGATTACGTGTAAATAGCACTGGATTATATAATGCATGATAAAGTTGGTGTGTGTGTGTGTGTGTGTGTGTGTGTGTGTGCGTGCGTGCGAGTGAGAGAGACGACACTATAATAAACACAATATAATAACTACAATATTGTTGATGCTGCCCAGTGCCCATTCCAGAATGATTTTTCGAGAGTGACGTCTGATGATCAAGCTAAACAATAGCGTTACAAGGGCACGTCGCTGCCACTGATATCGAACGCCCCCATGTATAATTTCGAACCTACGTGTTATAGAAGAGTAAACGACTCTCAACGTGTGATGCAAGGCAAACATCATGTGCGTAATACATACGAGGAGGCTGATGCGATGGACAATCGACCTGTCATGTCTGTGGGTCGAAATACATGTCCGATGGATGGGAGGAAACACTGGAGACACCAAGAGGGTTCCGCTCTGGCCGTAAAAATAAATGCTGCATTCCATTAAAGCTCCAAGCTGGCACAACCGAGTCCATGTACCTGTAAATTCGCTTAGGTTGGATACACGTGAGGACGTATTGACCAATGGGGTGATCGCATTAACTCGGAGGAACCAAGTTGGAGGATTCATCGGACACACGTTAATGCGCATATTGTATGTATATTTGTAGTGCATCTCATTGCAATATTTTGCATTGGAAAATGTTTATCTCAAAGTTTTCGTATGTTCATTTTACTTATCCACTCAAATACGAGTTTCTTCATTAAAAAAAAAAAAAAAACAGGTTCAGAAAAAAACGGTAGGGTCGAGTGATGTGCAACAGCACGAGGTCAGCGGTGTATGTTCGTCTATATCAACAGACATCAATTGAATTCCACTCGCATTTTCCCAAAAATTAAAGCTTCAATAAATTAACACCCTAAATATATTCCACATAGACTGACGCAAAATAGCGAATTTTGTATTGTTTATTACATCAACCGCAAACTCGTAATTATGAAATGGTTGTACGACCCGTTCTTGAATGGCCCATCAATGTTCAAGTGCAACGTGATTTTGTGTTTCGCTCAACAGCGCGTTTGTTTGAAGCACGGGAGAATTAAGAGGCTATAGAACAATCAGTCAGTGAGGCATGACAAACATATCGAAGTATAGCGCGTAGAACCTGCATATCTATTGGAGTCATTCTTCAAAAGTAACATACTATCTGCCCATGTGGAATTTGGACAGAAGGTCACTGTGGTGGGTAAGTTAGCCAACTGTTCCTTAGAATAAGGCGTCGTTCTTTATGCAAATACAAAAATGTGGGATTTGTTCTCATGCATAGCTGCTTAAGGCGGGTACCCAACATGCTTCCGTGTTTATTCATTCATTCATTATTGAGGCGCAGAGTGTGATGCTTAATGGTCATGGCTCAATGAGGAGCAGAAAAAGTAGGGCTTATAGTGGACCCCTCAAGAAAGTTAATTCATTAGATTGGCAAAGAATGTGGACGAAATGAATTATGTTTCCACATCCAAATCACACTTCCTAGCATGGAAGGTACCTATACAAGTATCACCATTGTTAGCCATCAGGGTTGGAAAGGTTATTTTTTAAAAGTCATCAGTTACTTACAAGTTACTAATTAGAAATACCACTACCCCATTTTAAAAGTTAAAGGATTTCTCACTTTAACAGGTATTTTTGCAATCAGATTACTGTAATCTGATTACATCTAATCTGTTACTGCCCCGATTCTGTAGTTCTGGTTGCCAAACATACCTAGACACACAATAGCCCAGTCAATGCATTACAGTTAATCCCAAGTCACTAAAGTCTTCCTTTTCACAGGATGTCTGCCTGTTTGCTGTACAAAGTGCTGGCCAGGCGAGGTCTCCTGCTTCCTCGTATCTACAGTGATTTCCTTCGAACAAGCTTGCTGCTCCATGCTGATCATGGTTGGCCGAAGCCAGAGGGACAGGCCACTGTCCGCGCTCCCAGTCATTCACATAAACTTGCAATGTGCACCACTAGCACACGTTGGGAGCGTCTATCTTCCTTGCACCGTTTCTCTACCAACCAAAAGCAGAGTGTCAATATTGATGAATCCTGTGGCTTAAAGACTCCATCCACCCTTGATGGTGGTAACACTCAAGCATTGGATAATGAAGATAGTGACCTCTATTGCAAACCAGATCCCCGGGCATTTCAGCAATGCCGCTCAGAATATGCCACAATTAGCCTCAATCTTTCCACAAGACCCTCAGCTATTCAAACTTATGAGGCTTTTATGCTACTCGACAAAATGTTGCTGGTGAGCAGCCCGAGCATAGAGGAAATGGTCGACTGCCTCCAGCAAGTGAGCCAGGTGCACCCGAAGCAGACCAAGCAAGTGTGTGGTGATGGCCGCTTTGCCTTGCTCCTGCAGTGCATTAGAGTGCACCTTGAGAACTTCTCCCACACCCAGCTCCTGCAAGTCTTGGAATCACTGGTGTGGTTACAACTGCCACCCAAGCATGCTACACTAAAGCAACTTGAGGAAATGTTTGTGCGCTGTGCACCCATCATGGATATAGATGAACTCCTGCTGGCGGCCGACTTGTGGCGCTGCCAAGGGAAGCGAGCCCACCGCTTCTTGTCGACACTCTACAATGCCGTTTATCCTTCTCTGTCGTCTCTAAGTGTGGCCAGGCTTGTCCAGTTGCTGTACATCATAGGTGAGGGACGGTACTGCAAAGGACACCTAAAGCGACCACTTGAGCAGGCGTTAAAGGGCTCCTTGCACAAGCTCAAATCAGAGGAAGTGGGTGTGGTGTGTCTGGCTCTTTTCAAGACACAGACTTCGATGTCACAGCGGACTGTTTCAAGCCTGGTGGACAGAGCTTGCTCAGTGTTGGAAGGAATGAGCAACTTTGCAATCGTCAATGTCTTCAAACTTCTGCGCTTCAGCCACCTGGACCACTTGACGTGGCTGGAGGCCTCAGCCCGCGTCGTGCCAGGGCGCATTCAGGACATGAATGTTGCAGCAGTGATGCATGTGACCTTGGCGTTAGCTTCCTTAAACTACCGCAGTGATGCCATTTTGGCAGCCGTCGCAGCGAGGGTGCCTTCACTGACAGGCCGGTTCAGGAGTAAAGATGCCTGCAAGTTGATGTGGTCTTTCGGAACAATGGGCATTCTTCCCTCCCAGTATCCAAAGTTCTACGCTCATGTACTTGACGCCATGCGACGGAGTACGTCTGAATTCCAACAGTTTCCTGAACAACTCTCCACCGGTCTCCTTGGCTTGGCATTCATCGGGGAATTCCCAGAGGATCTGTTAGCTTTGGCCCTGAGCCCCGAGTTTCTGGCTCGGGCTTTGCGTTCCACTACGGTTGATCTCAGAATGGATTTGCTCTCATTGGACGCAATTGTTGAGCTTGAGTTTAAGCATTGGGCAGGTAACCGGTTGGACCCTGGTCTGAGGGAGGAATTCATAGAGAAGTTGTGGAGCTTTGTTCAGTCTGATATGTGTCAGAGAGAAGAGATCGTGGAGACAGAGCGCCTTCTGGAACATCTGTTAGGTGGTACAGAATTTGTACAGAAAAGAATGATTCTACCTCACACACGCTCCATTGACTTGGAGGTGCACTTGAATGCTGCTGGCTGCCCTATACCCTTGAAGCCACGACCCACAGACAACTTGCAGTGCAGTCAATCTCATGAAGCAATGCGGGCAATGGTTGGTGTTAAAATCAGCGACGATCTGCTGGCACAGTTGGTACCAGTTTCGCCAAAAATTGACAGACCTCCAACAGTGTGCCCTCAACAGTCTTCCACACCATCTGTGGCCACTGGCCAAAGCGCTAAGCCAATTGCTGCTTCGACATGGTTGGACCCAGGAGCTGGTAGCAGTGGGGTAGTCAAACTGGCCATCCAAGTGACCAATAGGAACCAGTACTGCTACAGGTCAGAGCAGCTTTTAGGATTCCACGCCATGAAACGGAGGCACCTGCAAATGGTTGGATACCGTGTGGTGGAACTGCCCCATTGGGAGTGGCTCACATTGCTCAGGAAGGGACACAACACAGCAAAACTGTCATATTTGCATTGCAAGATCTATGGCGAGCTGGACTGAACCACGGGCAGAACTCTAACTTACTTTTCAACCTCAGCGTAAAGTGCTACAACCTACATTGAACTCATGCAATGTTTAAGAATACATCATTTTTTGGCCTTTTTTTAAAATGGGAAAATAAAAATCAACCAATTAATTGACTAATTGTTTCAATATTTGGTAAGTAGTTGAGTATTTAATGAATGCTATTGAAAATAAATCAACTCCACAAGTACGTTCTACTCATTCCCAATAATGGTGATAATCCGAAGTCCATTTACAAGACTTCTGGTCAGAGCGAGCACGGCTAACCTATCAAACTGTCAAGGAAAAAGAGGTGGATGTCTGAAAGACAGGATTTGTCATTTCAAAAGGTCCCTAAATGTTTAATCTATTTGGCTGTTCATGTACAGTATGTCAAGAGATGAGAGTACTAAAGTTTTCAGGTAAATTTGTGCTAAAACTCGAGTGATGCTATACGCTTTTTCAGATGTTTTTTTGACTCCTTCTCTTGCATCTGAAAAGATGAAGCCAACCTTCCAGATCGCAGTTCATCCCTTGATGTTGACCATTGCAATGGACTAGTTTTGAATCCAGTTTCAGTGTCACCCATCGTGATTGGTGTGTCGTGGCATTACTGTGGCTGACCACTCTTGGTCGCCCCCCCCCCATGTGGTTTTTGCTTTCAAAGTGTCTGAATTGATGAACATCCATTTCAGTCTTTAGAAACTGAACATTTCTTTTTATCCTCCTATAACTCAATAGAAACGTTCTTCAATTTCATAAATCATTGTATAGCCATTGTATAGCCAATAGTCTGTGGGACTTCAATGGATGGCGTTTTCTGAGCATCAAATTGTCAACTTTAAAGCTCTGTCCTTGGTTTATAGGCCATAGCGGGTGGTTAGAATACTGACTAAAGCATGATTACGACAAAGATCAAGAGAATGCTTTAGAATGTAAAAATGTAAGCACTCGGCTGTATTTACTGAAACAGTACATTACAAAACATGGTCACATAAAACAAATGAATGAATCGTAATTTACACAACTAAGGACAACCAGAAGAAACTCTGCAAGGGTGCCGTACAGCAAGTGCTGCTTAGAGCAAGCTTTCCATATTCTACAGACAGTCGACCAATTACCATATTTTTCGGGGCACAAGCCGCAACCTTTTCCCTCACTTTGAACTATGGGTGGCTTATGAGGCAGCGCGGCTATTCTGTTATATTTCCTCCTCCGGCACATTAGTTTAAAATAAAAAGCCGCTGAAAGTCATATTTGAAAGGCGCCCGATCCTACCTAAGATGGGTACACCCATCTGGCTGGCTATCTGCGCCGGCGCTTTAGTGTGACGTGATAGCTTCTACGTTGCATGTAAACAGCACTCGGAATGAGACAGTTGGATGACGAATGGTAAAAAAACACTGGCCAAATGGGACGAGTATCATTTTCTGACGTCTCGTGGTGGATCCCAACTGCTTGGAAAAGCGGAATCTACCATCTCCAATGAGTTTTGAAAGGCTGGACTGGCACAAGGATAGATGAGTGTGAGGTTCACCCCGGGCCACGGAAACACAAATCGCCAGAGGAGCGGTACGTGACTTAGCTTTTCTGACATTTTTTCACTCCGGCACTGAGGAAGAGGAGTACAGCAATCAATAATTGTTTTGCCTAGCACACTGTTTGTCCTGAGCGGCATTCGGAAACTGATCAGTTTTGTTCTGTTCAGTTAAATTAAATATTCTGTTCAGTAGATCCGATCCATTTTACAAACCAATAAGTTGTACCAATCAGATATGAAATAAACGCATGATAGTTTGGGGAAATAGAAGAAAGGCTAATAAGAAAAAATCCTGCACAAAATTAGATGTTTATGTACAAATCCACGTGATTTCTTAGTCAAGCGACATCACAGTCGCCATATTTTCTTCTTCTTGGGGCATCAAGATAAAAGTTCTAGTGATCTTTTCAGAGGAGTACTCAGAAAGTGTTCTTGATCTTGGCAGCGACAATTGTGAGGATTTCTCCAATCTTCTTCTGCCAGTTGAGCACATGTTTGGACTCGGCACACCACAGCTCACCATGCCGTGGCTCAGCATTCTCGCATCGTTTCCGCACCTCTTCTTGCTGCTCCTAGGGATGGGAGGAAGAGGAGGTAATTGACACCAAGCAAGCAGAGATGCAGTAATGAAGTACAAATACTGTTACTATAAGTAGATTTTACACGTATCTGTACTTTAGAAGTATTTTTTACTGACAACTTTTTAATTGGACTCTTTAATTGGACACATTTTTAGCACGAATATCAATATTTTTACTAGATTACATGAATATATTTTAATTTTTTGCTCAACAATATCTCCCCCTGTTGTAGATGTTTTATGGGGATGAGTGCTTAATAAAAACTCACTCAAACCCATAACTACCCACGCAAAAGTGTGTGGGTATGAAATTAATAGGACTTTTTTATTTCCAAAACACTTGAGAACATCTCAGAACCTGTAATTTCTACTTTGACTTAGATACGTTGTACTGATTCAACTTTTGCTGCGGTATAAATAAGTAATATCCCTGTATATCGTATACATTGCTACAATATTTCAGCATTTTTTTGTCAAAGCCATATCACAAGCTGCAATTGGTTTTAACAAAAGCGCTTAGCAGCCTTGGCTAACGGCAAAATTAAAATGCTTAATGTTTAGCTTTAAAAAAAAATGAAATGTTTCAACAGTATTATAAAATAAAATAAAAGAGCAATTCTGGATTCATGTGGATTGCAACTTTGTTAGAGAGAGCAAGAGGGAGGCCTGCCTTTATTGCATTATTTTGCAATTTGCAGTATATTCAGTCTTTCTTATATAAAATATTTTACAGAAACTAAAAATTAGATTTATCTGTAGTGTTTTAGTCATACTGGCTACTGGCATATTTATGTGTATACAACGTACTTCTGTGCCGTGCTGCAGCTCAAACTTGTAGAACAGAGCCCAGGCGTCTCCCAGGTCTGGCTCAATCTTCACTGTCCGCATGAACCACTCTCTGGCTTTGGTGATCTTCCGCTCACTCCAGAACAACCTGAGTGGATGGAGCGTGGGGGGAATGGGTGAAGCTGGGCCACGTCAGGTATTTTTCAGCATTTAACTTCTGAATATTGAAGAACATGTACATCTTTCTTACTTCTTGCAGAGTACCTGGTAGGCCACAGTATGTATTCCCCAATTTTATATATATTTTAAAGGATTTCACTGTAGAAATAAGACATGTTGTGAACTTGTGTTGCTCATGTGCTCGCCAAAAAGATATTGCTGAAATTGTCTGATCGTCAACAACCTTTCTCTTTACTTAAAGCTTTAAAAAAAAAAAAGACAAAAAAAAAACAACGTTCAGGCCCATTAACATTAAACTTTCTTATTAACTGCCAAAAATGGTCCCGTCGGCCATAATTGACCTGCAGGCTGAATGTTCAAAACCCTTGCAAGGGAATCAAGGAAGGAGGCCTGGATGCATCCACAAAAAGTCCCGATCTAATTTTTGTTTTGTGTTTAACATACCCATTAAACTTGGGACTTCACATGTGTGGGTCCTTTAATTTTACATTTTTTGAGGAGGTTGTGTATGCTATCCATTTTATGGACCAACATACTGCAAAAAGTTCAATTGTAATCATGCTTGAAATGAATAAAAATACAATCCAAAGTCTAAGTCACCATCTAATTGGCTGTCTTATTTTAGGCCACGCTTCACTTGTAGCCAAGATTGATACACTTGTACAATTCCAGATTACAGAACAAAAACATGTCTGGAGCTACCTTAATGCCACGTTCCCATTGTGTTGCTGGGTCTGGCACAGTGCTGCACCTTTCATATAAAAGTCCACAATACTCACATATAATAATATTCACATGACGATGCGAAAAGAAGCTTAATGCGTTGCATTTCTTGAAGTGGAGAGTTGAACTATAGGAACATCCAACATGAGCATGGTAATGCTATTACATTCAACTCAAATGCTGTGCATTGATGTAGGAGGGTCACAAAATCTAAACCTAGCTTTAGAGTTGTTAGAACTTACTTGGCCACAGCTAGTAGGACGTGGGGGTCGTGTTCACACTTCTTCAGAGCGTCCACACTCTTGGTCTTCCTCTGAGGCCGAGCCTCCAGGAACACGGCCTCAGCCCACAGGATCCCTGACATACATCACCAAGTCAAGTTTCAGTTTCAATCATCTTCACGCAATTCTCACTGACATTTAAAACTGGCCTCTAGGAACACTGCCTCGTCTGGCCGCAGGTACACGGTACAGAGGACCAAAACTAAAAAGCACAGATCTAGCTTCTGCTTTCTCCCGGAAGCGATGATACAGCTTAATAAGAACATCTGATCCCCTGATAATGGCTGGAGAGTTGTGGAGGGATGATGTCAATGTTGACAATGGTTGACTTGCGGATGAGGGCACATTTGTAACACTTCACGATGCAGCATGGAAGTAATGATGCTGTTGATGATGACAACCTGTTAACCATTTACCGTTTTCATGTCATCATTTTATTTAACTTTGCATCATTTGTCCTCCTCACTATGAATGCATCACTACAAGTACTAATACTAATGAAGAAATCTAATCAGCCCAGAGGCAGTGGGCCTTTACTTAATATTTGTCCAGGGACTGTGTGCTTTTTCATAAGCTACTTTTCCATTGTGTACATTTTCCAGGACCACTAAAGTAGACTCCAAAGTGATGCCATATGCCTCTCATTCTAAAGGTATAATACAAGTATGCATTGTAAGTTTGTGTTTTCAATGTGTTGTGTGGATCATGCAATTTCACAAAAACACTGCATTCTTGATGCTAAGAATTTGATGAAAAGTAGCTTGAGCAGCGTCTCTCTCACCAGAGGTGGGGCACTCTTGAAGGGCTTTAGCCATCCGTGACTGAGCCATGTTCTTCAGACCTGCTCGGAACTCCAACCGCACGGCTTCCAGCCTGCAAAGACATGCAACCAGCATCACCGCAGGGCAACACTGCTTAATTCTTCAACCAAGTGATGGGATTCGCATGGAATGGTAATCTACCTACTTACAAGGTTGTTTTTTCTTAAAATAATCAGATCAATTTATTGAAAATCGAACCCTCACAAATTCACCTTTAAGAAATTGAGCGTTATATAAAACGGGTGGCTGACTTGGGTTAGTTGAAAGCGTGAAAAACTTTTGGTGGTGGCTCTTACCACAGCTCAGGAGTTTGGGGGTTCTTGAGGCGAGCTCTCTCCAAGATGGCCCTGGCTCTGGTCAGCTGGCCCACACCCTCCTCCAGTCGGGACAGCAGCACCCACAGAGACATGGCATGGGGACACTTCTTCAGGCCCTGTGTAGATCACACCCACGCTCATGATTATCATGACAATTTAGCATCGAAAGTACCCGAGTTTACTGCGTTATAAATACATTTCTTTTCTCAATGCAGCCCATTTTTAAACTTTAATAGATAGGATTAAGTAAGATTAAGAAATGGGATGAAGGAGGTGTAACCGGACTTGCGCCAAAGCGGTTGGTGGGGGTTGAAGAACACACAACTATCCGCACCATTGTCTCCAGCCTAAACAATTGAGCTGCTGAGCAGCACATACAATGAACTTTTAATGATGAAATTGTGTACCTGGTTGTAGGCATCTCGAGCCTTGTCCATGTTTCCAGACTGCTCTTCGATCTGGCCCTTCATCATCCACAGTTTGGGAAAGTCTTCATAGTGTTTGAGAGCCTCAGCACACAGCTCCTGGGCGGTCTCGATTTCACCCAGCACCCACTCCAGCTTTGCTGACTTCATGAAGACCTGAGAAGCCCACAACTTGGTTGGTGCGTGTTTAAGAACAGAATATACTAAAATTGTAGAGTCGCACTGCTTTCGCATTGCCTTAAAAGTGCCATTAGATACCCGTTATACCATTTTATTTGATCTTAATGGGAGGTGGGGTGTGTCATTTTTAAACTGCCTGTTTGGAGAGGGAGGCCGGTCAAACTGCAGGCACAAAAGTGTTAAATACTTTCAGTGGAGGCATATGTAAAATATGTATTTTAACATTTAAATAATAAATAACTTGGTACTTTTTTTTTATATCAGAGTGAACCATTTGTTATTGATGAAGTTCTCACCGATCTTATTTTTTTTAAATATTACTTTTGTTTTATCGGAACAAAACAGTGCCATTACAATGAATGGGGGCCATCCTCATGTTCGCTGTCTTTAACTTCATCGCCATCGACGACCCCCATATTATTCCAATATTGACTTACATTTTAAAATATGATTTTTCATGTCACCCCACCCTTAAGATGAAATAATGGGAAGTTAGTTGAAAAACACCACTTTTATTGCCTAATACGGTCGTATTCTCACCCTGGCTGTGGGTGCGCTGCTGCGGGCTTTGTTCAACAGGC
>OMKY01248356.1:0-10735 GCA_900302395.1 Bregmaceros cantori | reverse complement strand
ACAGACCCCCTGGAAAATGTTGTGATTGTTTGGTATAAATCAGGGCTTTGAACCAATATTTTTTTCCAGGGCTTTGAACCGGTTCAAGGAACGAAAACGAAAACCGGGAACTTTTTGTATTTTCCAGGGAACAGAAACGAAACCGGAAACGTTATTATTTTTTATGTTGAGGAACAGGAACAGTTATTTAAAATAATGGTAACCGGTTAATACCGGTTTTATTTTGTTCCTCAAAGGAGTGCACTTTGGGATAACTTCAAAAAATAAAACAACAGTATTTATAAAATCTTTGATGCAGCATTGAAGTATGAAGCGTTGCGGGACTTTCTGCAGCATGTTGTTGTGGGTTCGCCCCGACACGCAATGAGATGTCAGCGGTAGAGCGCTACCAGCGGGCAGCAGCGGGTCTCTGTAGCGACTTGTTGTGGGTTCGCCCCGACATATATTATATAGCATTAAACAGCTGACAGGAACGGAATTAACCGTTCCGGGAACAATATTTTTTTGTTCTAACCGGTTCGGGAACGTCATTTTATTAGTGGAACTCATAACCGGAAACGTTATAATTCCGTTTCTGTTCGGAGCGAACCGATTGGAAAAAAATATTGGTTCAAAGCCCTGGTTTTTTCCAATCGTTCCGTTCCGAACAGAAACGGAATAATAACTTTTCCGGTTATGTGTTCCACCAATAAATTGACGTTCCTGAACCGGTTAGAGCGCAAAAATACTGTTCCCGGAATGGTTAATTTTGTTCCTTCGACTAAAACGCAGTGTTTCAATTCAAGTTGAAAGGAAAGGACAGTTTAACGACCGGTGTAAACAGATTGTCGTGGTGCCAGACTACCTTGGGGCCAGCCAATCAGAGTAGCCCAGGGCAGCGCCATGGGCGAGACTCGTGTTGCCGCTACATTGTGTGTGCGCGTATGTATGTATGCGTGCGTTTGGTCCGTTGTTTAATGCCCTTGTGTTTGTCAACTTATTTCATACTGTTCAGTACGGCCACTCGCAATCGCTGCACATCCACGCCGACTCGTTCTCTGTGTGTGTGTATGCGTGCGTCTGGTCCGTTGTTTAATGCCCTTGTATTTGTCAACTTATTTCATACTGTTCAGTACGGCCACTCGCAGTCGCTGCACATCCACGCCGACTCGTTCTCCGTGTGTGTGTGTGCGTGTGCGCGCGTGTCTATTCACAGATATGAACTAGAAAAAAAAACATTAGACATTATCGTAGCCATGCACCGGAGCAAACGTAAAGATAGAGGTGAACAAACGCCAAAATCACCCCGCGGGTCTTTCTAGACGTATTATATACTCGGGCACCGAATGGAGTAGGTTAACTAGGACTTGATCTATGTGTATAACCAACCTTATCTACTCAAGGTCCGGTTAGGATCTGCAATCTCTTATCGCGACCCGGCGGGGGGGGGTAATAGAGGATAGGATAAACAGGGCACAGACAAACGTTTTTATGTAATGACACACCTGATTTGAGGTGGTAATTCATGACATTTTTTCTAAAGATAGAAGATATAAAGTTATGTACTCGATTTCAGGTTTACATTCTCTAAATTAAATGAAACGCTGGGTTTTTTTCTATGCCGGTCGTCGGGGAATGAAGGTAGAGACTGCCCGGTACTGGGTGTCTCGCGGCCCGGTACCGGGTCGCGACCCCTGGTCTAGTGCAATAAGCGAACGTCGGAATCCTGTGGGAATTGCGGGCGGGACAGGGAGTCTGGGACAAACTATTGTAGTTGCGGGCGGTCGTGGGACTGAAAATAATAATTCTTTGTGGGAGGCGGGCAGAATTGGGACTGGACACAGCGGGACCGGGCGGCCCGGGACTGGAAAATCTGTCCCGCGCAGGGCTCTAGCCGTTACATACATCTGTGATCTGTCAACATACACACACCAACTCAGCGAGCCGTTGACACGCCCATAGCGGTGCAAACCATTTCTGTACCGCGCAGGGGGAGTTTATTTACCTAGTGTGTGTTGTGCAGGTGAATTTGTATTTCAACGCCGTGTTTCAACAAAAACTTCGAGGAACGTATTAACCGGTATTAACCGGTTACCTATATTTTAAAATAAGTGTTCCTGTTCCGGAACATAAAAAAATATATAATTTCCCCTATCGTTTCTGTTCCCTGGAAAATACAAAAAGTTCCCGGTTTTCGTTTTCGTTCCTTGAACCGGTTCAAAGCCCTGACACTAGCACACCTAGTTGATAACTTAAGCGACGTCCTTGTTGGGTTATTAATGTGGTGTCGTCCATAAGACAACAGGAGAGTTGTCTTGTCGTGGTGTCCTTCTTCTTTCAAGTTCAACGACAGTTGACACTGGCTGATAGGCATTTATTACAGCCACCCTACACCTATGTGGCTTATGAGCCGGTGCGGCTATTCCATTTTTTTCCCCACCAGCGCGTTAGTATGAAATGAAAATAAAAAGTTGCTGAAAGTGGGCGGCTCGAGGTGGTCGAGCAGGTAGAGAGCACGTCCCCCAGAACCATAGGTCGAGCAGTCCCCATTCCATTCCCTGTCCGGCTTTTCTGCAATGTCTCCCCCGACTCTTCATCCCAGTTTCCGATTAAATCCTGTCACTATCTAGCGCACCATGTTCACCTCGGGGGGAACATGACCAGAACCACTACTAGAACCGGTATGAAGAGCTTTTCTGACTTTTCCACTCCAACTCTGAGGGAGAGGAGTATGATCGTTTCAGTGACGAGGAGTAAAGCAAACAATAACAGTTCTGTTTCGCCGTTGTGACAAGTGACGCTGTTTTTGGGCTCCGTTCGGAGACTGATCAGCTCAGTTCTGTTTTGTTCAGTTAAACAAAATATTAATTGCAGTAGATGGTCGCGCTTATATGAATGTTTTCTTGAAAATGACGGCTGTGAATGGTCCGCAAAATACGGTAATGCAACTCAATTAGTTCTATCTGACCATCCAACTATTTGACAGCGGTGGTTAATTAATTTTGCAAATGTGTTCATAGGTTGACAATATTAAAATCCATCTCTTTCTTTACAGCTCCGGCCGATTTCCGTCTCTCAATCTCGTAAGCTTGACACTCAAAAAAACACACAATAAACACTATAGCTCCAGAGTCCTAAGATCTAAAAACGTCCTACCCTCCGCTCAGTGATTCTGTTGAACCATCATTTGCAAATATGGTACCACTGTCATTCTGTATAGTTATCAAGGTATACTGTGCCCAACCTGAAACAACTGTGTATATGCAACATACCACCTAATGCTAACATGTGACAATTTAGCACAATTTTCCTTCCACCAAGGTACACTCTCCTAATATTACCCCCAGCGTCTCAGTAATTTCCAGCATGGAACCTGAGCACCAATGGAGTTGAATGGAGAATGGAGAACTTAAAGTGGTTGTTCCACTGAGGTGAAAATAGATAGGCATTGGATAAATGCTGGGCTTCGTCATACACGCGGACTCTGCCTCAAGTCTCCCGGCGTCTCAGTCTAAGCGGAATCGGTGTAGACATGGTGTGGTATCATGTAAACTGATTGATCTGTCTGAACGATCTTGAAGTGTTGGCCAGCATCTGAGTAAGTCTCATTTCTCTGGGCCCCAGGGGGCCAACAGTGCTTAGTGCGAACTTTTTTTCTGATATTGCTACTAAAACATTTTAATAATTGCTTATTTACAACAAACGTTGTACATTTACACAAATGGTGACAACCCTGACATGTTTTACATGTGTCGGAACATTTGTTACCCGCGCCGAGCTGGTTATGTTTTCGGTCGCGTTGGTTTGTCTGTCAGCAGGATAACTGAAAAAGTTACGCACAGATCTGGATGGCAATTTTTACAGTGTCATACAGAAATGACACACGGAACAAGTGATTAAATTTTGGTGCATTTCTGTAGCCTATAAGTAACATAATAGTGTCTACAATGTTTTGGCATCAGTGACCCCATGGCCTAGGCGCAGGTTTGCAATCACAGTGCTATTAGTTAAATATCAAATCCGATAATAATTTAGTAGGCCTTACTATACTAAATATGTGAAAAAGACTGGAGGGCAGTTAGATGGTAGTTTAATAGGCAGGTTAAATAGATACAATTACTATTCTGTATACAAATTGCAATATGCAAACACTTGAATCAAGATCAAAATGTATGTAATGCACACAAGGCAGGATGGAAGACATGCCATTGGACACACATTGGCTACTCCTATACATCCATCCATCATTTACCTCAGCATTCCTTCATATATATTCCACAAAGTCCCCCAGTCCCTCCTACAAGACGTCATAACAATACATTCACTGTTAGTACATTTCACACAAACTTTATCAACATGCTACGTTTTGTTGATGTCTTCAAAGTGTCAAGTCTGTGACCTTGCTCCATGCAGGGGTCACCCACACATTCAACATCTCTGCGTTCCGATAAACAAAAACGATCCAAATATTTTGTTAGGGTTAGGCTAGGGGTTGTGGTTAGGGTTAAGGTTAAGGCTATGGTTAGGGTTCGGGTTTTGAACCCTAACAAAATAAGCGGATCGTTTTTTGGATTTGAACATTGTTATGGAAATGTGACTTATAGAGTCACGCCTCCATTGTCCTGATTGGCTACAAGCTGTGACATCATTGGATGTCCCCCACCCATCAGCTATATATCAGTGATACTTCCTGATGGGGTGGTTCGGCCATGTTTTCCTGCTTAGCTCATAGCTTAGCTTAGCTAGCCGATACCCAGCTAATGTCCAGTATAGCTTAATAAATGAACCCTCTAGACATATTCCCGTGTCAAGACTGGTCATTTCCTCTACGTGGACACCTTATCTGAGCTGCCATTACAACATTATATCACGGCAAATGATACATTGAAACTCATGTCAGAACACAGAGCTGTCGGAACGCAGGCGCGCCCCTGCTCCATGCAGCAGTATCTCTGTAGGCCCCCACACCTTGACCTGCCAAAGACTGAAGATTATGAAGCCACTGTTGATGATGAAGATGTAGGTGAGCTGGCATTGCTCCTCAACATTATTATTCTCTTTTTATCACTGGATGGACCTTCATATGGGTAGTCAGGTTTCCTTTATGCCTAAAACTGTCCCCACATTCTAAACAGACATAAGGATTGGCAGCTGTATGGATCCTTGTGTGTTTGGTGAGGTCGCTCTGCAGAGGGAAGGTGGCCTCACACTCTTCGCATGTGTAGGATTTGTCCCTTGTGTGGATCAACATGTGTCTGCCGAGTTCATCGTTATCTTTGAAGAAGACACCGCACTCTGAACAGATAAACAACCTGACACCTGTGTGGATCCTGCCGTGTATGTCCAGTTGACTTTTCAGGCTGAATGTAGTCTGACACCAGGAGCAGGCAAATGGCCTGCTCACAGTGTGGATTTTCTGATGTTTGGTAATGGAAAGTTTGTCTGTGAAGCTGGCCCCACACACGGAGCACACATATGGCTTCTTCTCTGTGTGGATTGCCAAGTGCTGGGCAAGTCGTAGCTTCCTTCTGAAGCTAGCCCCACACTCTGAGCAGACATATGTCCTGTCCTCTGAGTGGATGAGTATGTGCCCGTTGAGACTTTGTTTTGTTCTGAAGCCGGTACCACACTCTGAGCAGACAAATGGCTTGTTGCCTGAATGGCTCATTTTATGCTTGTCAAGACCTTGCTTAGTTCTAAAGCTTTTCCCACACACGGGGCAGGCGTGTGGCTTGTCTCCTGTGTGACCCTTCATGTGCGATTTAAAATTAATCTTGTGTCTGAAGCCGCGTCCACATTCTGAGCAGACATATGGCTTGGTCCCAGTGTGGATCATCATGTGCGTGTTAAGTCTCTTTTTTTGTTTGTAGCGTGCCCCGCAATCCGAGCAGACATATGGGTATATGGGGACAAATGTGTGAATCGTCATGTGTGCTGCGAGCTCAAACTTTTGTGTGAAACTTTTCCCACACTCTGTGCAGCAGTGAGGTTTCTCTGCTTGGTGGGTGCTCCTGTGGGAAATCTCCACACATACATGTTCCTCCTTCACTGCCCCACTGGCTGTGTGCTCCACAGCAGGACTAGACATGGTCTAGTGTTGTTGTGAAGGGTCAGTCTGAGTGATTCCAGAGAGTTCAGGTAGTGGAGTGTGAAGGTAGTGGAGGTATATGCGGTCTGTTCATGCTCAGGTGAGGACTCTGTTGAGTGACAGTGTCAGGTTTGTCTCGGTGGTCTACCTGCAGAAGATAAGGAATCACTTTTTTGCCAAATTGTGTAAGCACACAAATGGAAATTGACTTTGGTTATGTGTTCTACCACTGGTACAGCAAGTAATAATACAGAACATAGAAAAAGAAAAACAAAAGATAACTGCAGCGAAATAATAGTAATGGTAGTATTAACAACAATGCAATAATAAGATTGCTGCAAAGACCAATCAGAACAACACGATACAGTAAATAATTTGTTCCTGCAGCAATCAGACTTCACAACAGTATGCCACATTAGTTTGCACACCCTCAAAAATAAAATAACTAGCGATGTACCAAATTTGATTTTATTTATTTTTATACAGCACTGCTCTTACCTCTTGTTTTATCTTCCTTTTTAGCCCCCACTTTAATTGTATTATTCATGAGAGCTCATATTATTCTAATGTGGTACATTCACTGTTTAATGTACTTAGACTGTGTTTTTATTTTTTTTGTTTTTTTGTTGTCCATTGTTTACTTGTTTGAGATGTCCATGTCCTGTCTTGAGGAGAGATGTGCAATGGTTGACCACTCAAGTTTCCCCCTCTGCGGATAATACAGTTTACCTTACTAATATAGTAATAGCATAACAGTAATGATAATAATATAATACAAGTTTAATACTAATGGCATGATGGTAATATTAACAAGAGAACAGTAGTACTGCTAACTGCAGTGGTAATAATAGTAGTAGTAATAGAACAATGGTATGCTTTGGTCAATGTTCACACTGCACGTAATCATGGAGTACTAGTAGTCCTTGTCACCAAGAGAAGGATAAGTTACAACCATGTGTCTGTAAAACATGAAGGAAAAAATATAACTTCAAACAATGCAACGACAGCAATAACTTTGAATCGAGGGATGTTAACATTTTGTTGCATTATTCAATTATCATTAATTCATGAAGCTATATAAATTGATTTGATCGATGAACTTTTTTCAGCCATTTTGACAGCGTTAGTGTGGATGCGAGAGCAAGGACGAGGGAACCTGCGGTATATCAGCGTGAAGAGAAGCAATCACATGGCCCTGCCTGTGCTGTGAACTAAGCCACAGGCACACGACTATATGGGACTAGATGCAGACTTGGCCACAGAGCCAGCCCCATTAATCAACTTATTAATTCAAGGAAACATGTTTTCTTAGCACTGCTAGTTTTCCTGCCACTGCCAATGTGGTAGCATGCAAGGCAGGACTTTTACCTTCATGATGAAATAAAGTGCTGTTAATGTTCTTCCATCATGGGTTTTTATTTTGTAACGTTCATGAAGGTTCCATTTTGCTTTCTTCTGTTGTGTGTGGTGCTTGCGGCGCTTCTGCCATTTCCAGAGGCTAGCAGTAGGGGGTGATACTGCCCCGTTAAGGCACTGGGTGCCGCCTCTGGAGGGAAGCTACGAAGAAGTTGTAATACTAACGATTAGCACCAGTAGCTTCCTCTAATCATACAGCAGGCTTTCATCGACTCAGCCTGTGGACTTTCCCTAGGACCAGAGGCTTAGTACCTTTCTATTTTACCATCTAGTAGTTAACAATTCTGCCTCTTAAAACCTACTTGACAGACAGGCCTTAATGTTAAAAGTGATGTTCATCAGACCTGTCTTTGCGTGCGTTGTTTATTTATCAGCACAGCTACCGCGATTTGCAACTCAACTATACTGTAGACTCATCTCCAAGCTCCACTATTTGGAGTGGGCTGGTTGATCAGTGATTATCACCCTCGGCGAGTAATCGAACGTCTTGTTTCGCTATATACTCATATGATTTAATTCCATCGTGTTATGAGATCAGCTGGTCGGCCCATTCGAACCTAGTTGTATAATGCAATCGGGCTGTGTTGATCTAAATTATTATTATTATTAACGTGAGCTTCCTCCCATTCATGCTCACATTATTCTGCCAGTAGCTCTGGCATTCAAACAACACTCTCCTTGGGCTTAAAGCCTAGTAGGCAATTGTCATCTGTGAACTTGGCTAAGGCTGGGCGCAGGCCCAGTAAGCAAGTACAGAGATCCAGTACACCAAGCACACACCTTAACATGCATTCTTACATTCATGTTGCATGTTTAATGGTAATTCAATAATTACCACCAGGAATCATAACACCTTGAAGCCAGCATCATCTTAGTTTTTTGCTTTTTTCAATTTAATAGTTCATATTTTCAGAAATTATTAATTTACATCAAATTTGTGTGGATCAATACGGGGTAACAGCACATAACTACAGGCAATAACAATGATTGTGTTACTTAGTTATCGATTCATTTTTCATAATCAATTAGTCACCAGTTGACTAATCGTTAGTATTGACTCATCTAAGATCTGGGAAGAACCTATTATGAATTTTTGGTGTCAAACACTGAGTTCAGGTACCTGCATGTCTTGTTCACGAGGGAACAGTGGTGTGGGAGATGGACAGATTTGTGCGGCGTCCACGGTAATGCGAAACCAGCACGGCTCTGTTGTGGTGAAGAATTCACCCACGTCCTCCCCGATGTACTTTGGGTAGCGACCGAAACTGAAACGGAAGAAGTAAGTGAGTGAGTGAATGATCAGGGATGCAATTGACATTGGGATGTTTCCCTTACAAAAATATTTCATTCAAAACAACTAGAAGAGATTAACCTCGTCCATTCTAAAAGCATTTTTTAATGTTTTTATTTATTTCAGAGCTCCGAACCGGTTCAAGGAACGAAAACGAACAGAATTTTACGGAATTTTACAAGGAGCAGAAACGGAAACGAAAAAAGGTTTCCTCAACTGTTCCGGAACAGAAACCGAACATTATGAAATCTACAAAACCGGTTAAAAAAACGGTTATATATTTGACACACATCCTAGGTCTGGGAGACTATTTCCAGTTGTGCATCCATCCAACTTTCACTGTCAGTCACCAAGCCCCATGCATCTGGGGCTCCATCTTGTAGACAGATGAGGAAGCGAATGTAATGGCGTTTTAAACCCCGTTTTCATGTTAATACAGTTGTGTATACCTCTACAGTTGCACTGAAATTTGAAAGTCCACCAAATTTATTTACTTATTTTGGATGGTATGATCGTAAATCGCAATATTTTATAGGCACAATATCGTGCATATACAATTTCCAATATCGACTAGCTTCTATATAATATGGTGCGGTACCGTGCAAGGAGGCAGGACTTTCAACCTGCATAACAAAATATGTTACCAACAAGGAAGCATCTTGAAAAAAAGTGTTAATAATATTAATAATATTATCAGTTTTAATTCCATAATTTATCATGAAGCTATCGGGATATTATGGACCAACTATGGACTGAAGGAATAGATCATTTTTAGTTGGTACAGTGTGCATATATGGATGAAATGTATTGTAGTACAAATTCTTGATTAATTGTTTGGTAAGAATTGATCAACTTTTTTTACAAAAATGCCTGAAATATTCAATTTGAAACGACTAGAAGAGATTTATCTTGTCTACTCTAAAAAACATTTTTCATTCTTCTTAACTTGATTGTCCCTGACAATTTCCAACATTTGTTTTATTAATTCATTGGCTGTTTCATTCTGATGCATTGCAACCAATGAACACAGTAGTAGCTAAGGCTGTGTTCAAAAAAAAAATCGATCCACGATCCAATATCGATTCACGCTCAAAAAAACGATATCGATCCAAAATGTGTGGATCGTTCTTCTCCAGGCGACTGGCACTATTTTTTTTTTACGCGGAGGAATACTAGGGGCGCGTTTGCCGGGAAAACGAAATCGAAACTTAAGGCGGCCAAATGGCTGAATCAGCGGCGTCTCTAAAAACACCACCTGGATTGAAGGCAGATGTTTGGAAACATTTTGGATTCAAAAGCTACAAGGACAAAGATGAGTTGGACAAAACAAACGCGGTGTGCAAACTGTGTCGGCGAGATGTACCATATACTGGCAATACCACCAATCTCCGAAACCACATAGCCAGGCACCACGGCGAACTGGCTAAACCTACCTCATCGAGCCAAACCGCACTTGAAAAGGCATTTTGTGTGAAATTCCCATCGAATTCGACGCGTGCCTTATCGATCACCGAGGGAATCGGAATATTCATTACCAAAGACCTCCGACCATACAGCGTGGTGGAAAATGCTGGATTTCGACTACTCATGGAGAGGCTAGAACCACGGTATGTCGTGCCCAGTCGCAGACATCTCAGCGAAACGGTCATCCCACAAATGTATGGGAAAACCAAAGATGCCCTTCTGCATTCACTTCAACTTGCCGAGAGGGTGGCGTTAACCTCGCTCGGTAACGCGGTGAACAGTGTTCACCGCGTTACCGAGCGAGTCTGCAGCGCTGAACACAGACATTCAATACGCTGCGAGACCCGCAGCAGCAGAGGACTCGCAGCGTGACGTTCTCTCTGCCGGTTTTGAAGTATTTGCGCCGGTTCACTTTGACGGAAACCAAACCATCCATACAATGGATGTTGAGTTTAGCCTCCGACATGGCAAACGCCAAGTGTTGTTGTTTGGTCAAC
>OMKY01248354.1:3987-15149 GCA_900302395.1 Bregmaceros cantori | reverse complement strand
AAAAGAATGGAACAAATGATATGTACAATATTAGGGGAGAAGCAGTAGACTCATGGAGTTTGGTCCTGGTGTCTGTGAAGACAACCTGTTCAAACCACAGAGGGATCCACTCCTTCCTGGGTGCTGTGCTTCAAACAGGAGGGAGAAAAAGATTGACAGATGATGATTATTGAAACAATTAGTGAAATTAATTTATAAATGTAAGCCTTAAAAACACCCCAAATCAATTTAAAAAGGGAACCAGGGCTTGAAAATGAAATCATTTTCAAGCCGTTCTGACGCAAAAATGTTGTTCGTTCTTAAAGTTCCTTATATTGTGCAATGTTACGTTTAGATATAGTTTATACAAAATATATTTGGTGGACTTTCAAACTTCAGTGCAACCGTATTAACGTGAAAACCGGGTTTAAAACGTCATTATATTCGCTTCCTTGTCTGCCCACAAGATGGAGCCCCAGATGCATGGGGCTTGATGACTCACAGTGAAAGTGGACGGAAATAGTCTACCAGACATAGGCTGTTAAAATGAACGTTTTTAAACGGTTTTGTGGATTTCATCATGTTCAGTTTCTGTCGATGACTTACCCGTTTTATAGTTGAGAGCCTTCTGAAGCACTGTGAGAATATCCTCCTTTTGACTTCATCTGGGCTTGTACCAGGTCCACCTGCACACAGTAGAACACACACGTCTATTCAAGTCCACTTTGGTTGTGGCTCGCCAGGCTAAGGGCAGCCACGATAACCAACTTCGATCGATGATAAATTGGCCAAGAAATTATTGCGATATTGTCATACCCACTCAACACATAATAACAACTAGAAGCACTCAGAGATTGCAAACCTGCGCCGCTGTGCACAACTTTCAGTCATCCTGGGGACAGACAAACCAACCAACGCGACCAAAAACATGACCTGCTTCGCGGCGCAGGTAATAAAGGTGATTTATTGGTAAAAGAAAAGAAAGGAATTTCTTTCAGTTTTCAGTGAGCCCCTAAACAAAATTCTGGACAGCAGGAAATCTAATGCAACACAAGGCCACTACTCACCGTGTTGAGCCCCAGGCCCATGTCCCCAGACCCAACATGAGTGGTGTGGACAAAGTTGGTGGGCTCTCCAATCATCGAGCGATCTATCCGCCGCCTCCTCTTCTGAACACCACAGCGGTTGGAGGAAAAGAGGGAGGGGGGAGAAAAGAAGAACGATATTTAAAGTAATGTATTGTTTGTATAAGAGATTCACAATTAGATTTGGTGGCAGGTGCTTTTTCTATTATGAAAATAGTAATGGTTTTCAGAAAACTTAACTAATGGGTCTCATCATCTCATTTCTAGGGTGAGCTTTTTTTTCTTCCAAGCATACCATGAATTTTGTTGCCAGTTGACGTTCATCTCCAAATACCACACCATCAGATCTGCTTACTTCCACCTCCGTAATGTCAACCGCATGCACTCCTCTCTCACCTCCCACAGTGCCGCCATCATCATCTACTCCCTTGTCACCTCCCGCCTGGATTTCTGCAACTCCCTCCTCTTCGGCCTCCCCCAAAACCTCCTCAATAAACACCAGCTCCTCCAAAATGCTGCAGCCTACATCATCTCCAAAATCCCCATCAACAGTCATATTACTCCGGTTCTTCAACAACTCCACTGGCTTCCAATAAAACACTGTATTGACTTCAGAATCCTGATCATCACCTACAAAGCCATCCATAACCTTGCTCTCCCATACCTGTCTGACCTCCTCCACACCTCCACCCCCCACCTGGTCATTCAGGTCTGCTTCCTCCATAAACCTCATTATTCCTCCAGCCCGTCTCTCCACCATGGGATCACGAGCCATCAGCCGCTCAGCTCCCAAGCTCTGGAACTCTCTCCCCCCCGCCATCCATAACGCTGACACCATTAACTCTTTCAAATCACTCCGCAAAAGCCATGTGTTCAAACTCAATTACCAATTAACTTATCCCCCCTCCCCCCATAGAGTTGGCCAAAATTATTTAAACAGCATTTATATGGAAGTGATTCCGTCCCAAGCCTTTTGATCTATATAAGCGGTTGATCACTATATCCGCAACCACTATAAGCGGTTTCCACTGTACTATCTTTGATTACAAAATAAACAAATCACAACAAAAGAACCATTAAAAGGGTGCATATTATGTAGGTTTTATTTTATGTACAAGTCAACTATCCTAACGGTAGGTACTCCGAGCTCCGCTGTAATACTCACCGGCTGCGGCTGCTCGGCGATGCAGCAGCTAAAACACACCCAGAACTCAGTCATCTCCGCGGTGTGCTCTCCTTCGCGTCCCGTCGAACAGCGAGCCTCGTCACAATCCACCCCCGACGGGGAGCCCCGCAGCGACCGTGCAGGGGTTTAGGGCTGGTCGTTTCACCAAAATAGCTGACCGCTTGGCCCCCAGCCGCGGGCTCCTGTAACAAAGCGGACAAGGCTGACAATGATCCAACAAATAATGCAATGTGCCTTAAAAAAGGCGCATCACTTAGCATGAGCTAATAATGGCCATTCCTTCTATAGATTAAGGAGTTACTGAGGGAGGACAAAGAATGGAGATCAATAGACATTAATGACGACAATAGACAGGTTGCGAGTTGTAAAGCTGGGTGTAAAATAGGTTTGGCCAATATGACGACTTTCAGACAAGCTGTTGATAATTAGAACTAGAAGCACTCAGAGATTGCAAACCTGCGCCGTAGTGGTACAAAAAAAAAAGTACTTTTAGTGCTAGCAGTATGTGTGGCAAACCATTATCAAAGCAAGTGCTCATAGAGTAGCACGATTGCGATTGACCGGCAAACATGCCAACTACATTTCCCAGCGGCCCTTGCGACCCGAAGTCTGGTCGCGTGACAGAGAGATCTATCGGTAATTTGGTGATTTGTTGGTGAAGTATGATTATGTTACTTATAGGCTACAGAAATGCACCAACTTTTAATCAATTCTTCCGTTGGTCATTCCCAACAACAAAATTTCATCCAGATCACTGCACAACTTTTTCAGTTATCTTGGGGACAGACAAACCAACATGACCAAAAACATAGCCCGGCGGAGGTAATTACCATCAAAAGCCTTGAATATTTGACATAACTCGTACATTACAAAATTATATTTGTATATTATAACAATCATCACAAAAAAGTCAAAAGTACTGTCGGTTGCTCCCACCACACCATTTTTTTTTCCGTTTCTTAGTTACATTTTTTAATGCGTCTCGCAACGCATTATTGGTTATATTGCTTGGACCAGGGTACATCGATGCTCACTACTTTTCGCGGAGCATTGTGGAATACTTTGAGTGCTCTATATACAGTGCATGGGAGAATTCGGACACCCCTACAAAATGGCATGCGCCCCACATAGGGAATAGGGAGTGATTTCGGACACAGCCATTATTTGATCCTAGAAGTTGTTGGAGTCGAAGGATGCCATCAATGTGTTGCAAAATTAAACACTTTAGAAGCGCTTCCTTCTCGTTCATGGAGGGTTTTTTTTTTTATTGTGATTGGCGAGTTGACTGTACACAGACAGCTGAACCAACAATATGAATTTCCCATTTTCCCATCTGGGTTGATCAATAAATTATTGATCTATCCATTTCCACCATCCATTTGAATGCTGAAATACACAGCAACACAAAACAATACAATAGAATAATGACAATAACCATTGGGTGTAAAATAGGGGTGCAATGATTTGTTGATTAATCAATGACCACTCGATTATGAAATTAATCGGCAACTACTGCAATAACCGATTAATCGCCAAGGAATTAATCGTTATTTTCAGCAGTTCTTTGCCGACACCACCAGTTATTGGTCTACACAAATTGATATTATTGATAATTTCTGAAATTGGTAAAATTTCTGAAATATGATTAATATCATTCAACATTATTGATTAAAAACATTAATATGATGAAAACGATCAAAATAACAATGTATAAATTGTAATGAGTTTGTGTCCAAGTAATTGACTTAATTGCTGTACAAGTGTTTGCTTATTAGGGCTGCAAAGATTAATCGACAAATCGTTGACTAATTGATTATAAAATTAATCGGCAATTAATTTAATAAAATTGATAATCGCCAAGTACTTCAATCATTGTTATTGTCTGTGGTTTTGTGCCAAACTGCCCTCTATTGGTCCACGCAAATTAGATATTGATTATTCGTTCCTGAAAATATGAAATATTAAATGGATATAATTGAAAAAAAAAGATGATTATGGTTAAAACCATTAAATTGTCAGAGAAAGTAGCTCAATTGTTGGTACATTTGCTGCTTACAGTAAATGTACCAAATGTACTGCTTAATTGACAATATTTCAAGTTGACACAATGGATTTCTTGTTATTGTTGCTGATGTGAATGTTTTGGGATTTTTTCTGAAGAAATATCTAACCGATTAATCCACTAATCGGTTTAATTATCGGCAACTAAACGAATATTAAAATAATCGTTAGTTGCAGAATACATGCTAATGTGAACCAAAACTGAATACATATACATTAAGTTGACAACATTAATGTCTATGTCACTGGGATTCGTTTCAATAATAATAATAATAATAATTCAATAATCGGCAATTAAACGACTATTAAAATAATGGTTAGTTTCAGCCTTACTGCATAATACAGGCTCCCTCAATTATACCAACCATTACTAATACCCGCACAGTAAGAACAGTGGTTCTATTTGGGTTAGTAGGGCTGACCAGTAGTGACCCACATCAACACATCGTTGCCAGCATGTTACACTGCTCTGACCAATTATCTTATTAGTGCCAATATCCTCAGGGTCAAACGCTGCCCTCTTGTCAGATGTGCGCACGTGCATGAGGCCCCACAAAGGAACGCAGGCACGTGCCGACGTCCCAGCACGCACCCGACACTAAAGTGGCTTTTCAATTTTGTTTTTTCTGAGCAGATATCACAAGACAAATAACAGCTAGGGCTGGATATCAAGTGAATTTGCATAATGATGGATTGCCGCTTTGAAATAAGTTTTCATAAAAAACAATTGTGTTCCAATATGAAATATGAGCATATCCTAACAATATGTGTGAAATAAATGAATGAATAGATGAAAAACAATTAATTAACTATCTATAATTAAAGTACAACTTATATACACAACTGAAATTATATCAATAACAGATTAATAACTGAGGAAATATTTTTAATGTAATCATTTTTATTGCTTCAGTGTTTTATCGTGTATTGTTTAGGTGATGTTGGAATAACTATTAAATGATAGTTTATAGTTAAAATAATGAAGTTGGTGCGTTGGTTTTTTTTTTATAATTCATTATTATAATTCAATAGTGGATGACGTCAAGTGATTATATATACATACACCATTGATACCATTATAATTTCATAACTATATACCTTGTAGTAATATAATGAGCTGGAATAATTGAACTCGAGGTGAGACATTTGAGCAATACTCAACAAGATAATCGTTAGCTCCCCGAAGGAGGCCTTTGGGTTGTTTGTTAGTTTCGAACAAAAATACTTAAGAAAGATTTCATGAAACTTTGATAATCCATTTAGATTCAAGGTTTAAGGCTGTGCAAAAAAGCAAGTTGCAATCGAAATCAGATTATTTTGTTCAGAGTATTTTGGAAAAAGTGAAATCGCCAAATCATATTTCCTTTTTTAACATTGATTATGATGATTTTGCTGGTCTGTTTTTAACATATATGGGTGAAAAAAAAGGTATATACATTGTATTAATCCTAAACCAAATGGAGACCATTTGCAAAGTTCAATATATGAAACTTCTAGTTTCGATATTGTCCTTTATTTTATTTTATTTTTCAAGAAATCGGAAACAAACCGAAAGCCGAGATTTCAAAGACACAAAATCTAGATTTAATTTTTTAGCCCTAGGACGAAGTTTTTCTTTTTTGTTTCTTTTTTTTTAAGCCAAGGTGGATTAAAATTTTAAGTTGATCCAGACCCTATGGCCTGGGCAGAGGTTTGCGCTCTCCGAGTGCCTCTAGTTTATAGCAGGCTTTGTGTGCAGTGTCACGCCCAGGTTGAGTCGAGCTCATTATTGGCGTCATTTGACTTGACCAACAACCAGCAGTGTGTACATGGATGTGTGAAACATCCCGCGGCCACTTCCTCCTGTGCAGACTGTTTATGGGGAAACACGGTGCTCAGCACGGCAGCGGTACCGCAAATGCTCAGTGATGCTGTCATGATTAGGAGCTGCAGCAAGGGATCATAGGGGCGTACTAGTTTGGCTGAAAAGAACATTTAGATTATTGTCCAACAAAGGAAAAACTCCCTTTTTTTCAGAGTTATTTTTTTTTCTGTCTCGTCTTTGTTTGATTAGTCAAGATTAGTCAGAAATAGGGGTGTAAATCACACCTATCAAGGCGATACGATTCAGTAGATTTGAACGATTCAATTTTTTTCGATACTCAAGAATTCACCACGATACGATTCTTCGTTTTTTTTTTAATTTGACCTGACAGGGGAGTGGAATTATGTCCAGAAGCAAATGGATAAAAATAGACCAGAAAATATCGATACTCTTGCGAAAATATCGAAACATTGTATCGTCAGCTGTTGTATCGATATAGCGATACAAAATCAATATTATTTACACCCCTAGTCAGAAAATGGGACGCTGTGATCAAAGTAGAGCTGCAACTGATTAATTGATGATAATTGATTAATCGGCAACTAATTTGATAATCGATTAATCAAGACTCAAGAGTGATTAATCATTTCCTTGTTTGGTCCCGCCTCCATTCAAATGTGTTGAATATATGTTGTTCCAACGTTTGCTACTTTGCAATATCAATAACGTTTCAGGTTAATAAACCTTCCGATTTTGCGCAGCAGCTCAGTTTATTAAGAGCAAGTGCACTACAAAGCACACATATTCCATGATGCCGCAGAGAATCGTGCGTTCGCGCTACTCACCAACAGATTTGCCGCATGTTTCCAATCTCCTTTTCACCCCTTGTTCCAGCTAATTTTGAATAAAGCAAAGGGCCAAAAAAAAGAAAGAAATAATCGTTCAATTTCAAAGGGAAAAAAAAGTGATTAATCGTCAGTAAAAAAAACGCTGATTAATCGATTATCAAAATAATTGCAGCTCTAGATCGAAGCCACAAAGGTTGACCAGATGAGGTTGACGGGGAGCGCGAGGGGGGTAGCAATATAGGCTATTTAGTAGCCTATATTGAACATATGTGATTACAAGATCAATATACTAGACCACAAATGTACATTGCTGAATGTGGAAATATGAGTAGTCAAAAAATAACACATAATAAAATATTTAGATGATGTGGACTTAATGACTTTCAGCGCTGCCGTCTGTGTTCTAGTATAGATAGGCTATAGTTGCAGTTATAGCCTACTACCTGGTAATTATTTGGTACAAGTTTACATTTGGGAACACACACAGCCAGATTCGGGAGAAAAGCTTAGATGTTGAGACTGTCCCAAATTTTTCGGGACCTCTGGTCACCCTGAAGTCACAGCACCATTACTATGAATGGGGGCACGTTAAGTGTAGCATCTTCAACCACTCAACCAACGACGCCCCAAAACCGTCATTTTTTTAATCTCCATGTTAAGCTATCTGATTATTGCAGATTGCACACAAATGCAATGCTAGTTTAATCAGGCAAATAATTTGATCATGGAAGAGGGCTTCTCACCCACTCACGTATGGTGTCTGTGACGCACGGGCACTGCTGCAAGTCTCCTCCTCTCGCTGACCTTTCTGTGAGGTCTTCCCCAGATCTCACTTCCCCCAACTAACATTGTAAAATGAACATTGTCTCGAGCATTGATACAGAGTCCCGACACAGAGTCCTGATCCTGCAAAAAGAGGTAGTACCCAACCTATTTGGCACAATTGTCAATTTCAATAATAGTCGAAGTTATGAACAATTATTTCGCATGCTCGCCAACGTCTGATCGGCCCCCGATCACCAATCTGAGGATCGGTGCACCACTAATTATTCCAGAGTTCTGTAGCAATTATGAATATGCAATAGAAAATAAGATGCCTCACTGAATAATGAGTGCCCATGTAATTAACAACCATTTTTATTTCACCTCAAGGCATAAGAGCTGTGACTAGGTTCCACAAAAATGAAATGAAAAACTAGGCAGGCACATTGCCTCATATATGGAGAGGTGGCGTTGAGTATGTGAGGAGATATTATGATCTGACCGCGCAATTAAAATTGTCCGTGTAACTTCAAAGAAGGCGATTATTCAATTCGATATTCAATTACCGATTCGACTCGATTACTCAAGTACCTTGAATAATTGTTTCAGCCCTACATCTCACACTAGGCGTGCACCGATCACGTTTTTTTGCTACTGATCCTGATCCTTTGAGTTAAGGATCGGCCGATCCCGATCCCTGATACTGCAAAAATTGGTAGTACCCAAACTATTTGGCACAATTATAATTTTCAAAAATAGTCCAAGTAAATAAACAGTCATGATTAGGGCTGGGACTATATACAATATGATCGTGAAGCGCGATCATCCCGCGATCACGAGTCCTGCATCCGAAAACGAGGCTGTGATGATATAGTCCAACACAATGCACGAAGATACAGAATATTTTTAAACTTGTTCCAACAGTTTGCAAGTTGAGAGACGTCTTCTCAGCGACCCGGCAATGTTTTTTTTTTTCAAGCAGCGCCCAGGACACGATGTGTCGTTCAGAACGTACCGCGGTTGGGTGGCCAAACGAACGAACCGCGGTTGGGTGGCCGAAACAATGACAAATATTCCTGTGTCTAATATAGTGGAGATTGAGATGACTTGAAACTTTGAAATACGTTGAACTGATCCAAAATGAGTGGTGAATACTGCCATCATTCTGCCACCCTTGCAGAAAAAAACCTCTTCCTTTAAATCTTTCACACACTCGGCTTCTCAAAGTCTGTATTTATTTTCTATCCACCTAACAAAATTAATAATATTAATTTAAATAATATTAATGTTGAATCATCCAAAATACATAGTTTTTTGTTTTCAGAGCATGGGGTGATGCTGTGATGGGGTGTGGGGGACTCTGAGCGCGCACCGCGAGGGGTAGGGGTGGAGTGGGCGGGGGAAATTGCGATTATATTGTATAGCACTCCATTTTTGGCGTGACTTATCGTATATTGCGATGTCAATATCGTCCCAGGCCTAGTCATGATGGGATTTTGTTTTTATTTTCTATAAAATAAAACCTTTGTGCAAATTGAAAAACAAGAAGATTACTATGTAATGAAATAATCAGTTGCACAAGAAACAAACGCTTATGGCAATATAGTTTTCTTATCATATTATCTTGAAACACTATTGAATTTCTATTTCATAATATGTCCAATATGTGCAGCTGTCCGCGGGGAGCAGAGCAGGCGCGGACGTATAGATTCTCTGTATATTCTCTGGCCATGTTACTGCGACTCGGCTGCAACCAGCGGAGCGCTCGCTCCAGCGAAGTTTGTCTGATCCTAATCGACTAATATCTGACGGTACCGAGACATTTAAAAAGCTGCGATCAGGGGATTGGATTGGTGCACCACTATCTCACACAGTCATCATTTTGGGTGTTTCGTCCCCAATAGATTCATTACCTTACATTACGAGCACTACAGACCCCAACCACTACCAAAAAGAACACTTGGGAAATGCATGCATTACCAAATGTATGACATCAATGATGCATGACTGTAGTCATTATTACACAACAATCATTGCACTGTAAAGACTCAGGCTGTCCTGAAGCACACTGGTGGAGATAAGGAACGTCATCATCACACTGCAAATCAAATCAATATAAAAAATGACTCAGCGCTGATAATCTGCGCTTTGGCCTTTGGCCATAAATAGCGTTCATTTCATACCAGTAGACCACACAACTACCGTATTTTCCGGACCAATGAGCCCACATCTCTAAAAGCTGTACACTCGTAATTTTTAAGAAAACATGGAAAAATAGTTATGTGCACCGGCCTAAAAGCTGCGGCCATTTACGGAAATAGATATTTAACAGAACTAAACTGATCAGTCTCCGAACGCAGCCCGAAAACAATGCTGCTTGTCATAATAACGACAAAACAAAACAGTTAACGGCGGTCGCCAAATCCAGCCATCCAGCGCCACGATTGACACCAGCGGAGAACATGCTCTAAGCCAACTACATTTCCCAGTGCGACCCGGAATTCTGGTCACGTGGCCGCGGTAAGCGCCCAGCGATCTATCGGCAAGTTGATGATCAAGTATGATTATGTTATTTATATGCTACAGAAATGCACCAAATTAAACCAATTGTCCTGTGTGTCATTTCCAACAACTGTACAAAATTTCATCCAGAGCTGTGCACAACTTTTTCAATTATCTTGGGCACAGACAAACCAACCAACGCGACCAAAAACATAACCTGCTTCGTGGCGGCAATTTTTCTACTGCAAAAACATTGGGTGCATGATGCTGCCACCAACAAAGAAGAATCTGTTCATTGTGGGCCATGAAGATATATGTACTTTACTCATTCCATTAGTAAAACTGGGGAGCATCCATTTAACTGGTGCGTTTAAGAATGTCAATGTCTTCAATGTCTAAATGTGAGTTTTCCCAAACATTTTGTCAGTATCTGTCAAGGCTTTGAACCGGTTCAAGGAACGAAAACGAAAACTCTGGAACTTTTTGTATTTTCCAGGGAATGGAAACTAAACTGGAAACGTTATGATTTATTATGTTCTGGAACAGGTACACTGATTTAAAAATAATGGTAACTGGTCAATACCGGTTTTATTTTGTTCCTGAAAGGAGTGCACTTTGGGATAACTTCAAAAATAGAGAATTTATAAAATCTACAAAGCAGCAATGAAGTATGAATCGTTGTGGGACTGTCTGCAGTGTGTCGTTGTGGGTTCGCCCCAACATGCAACGAGACCTTGGCTGTAGCATTAAACAGCTGACCGGAACAAAATTAACTGTTCCGGGAACAATATTTGTTCTAACCGGTTCGGGAACGTCAATTTATTAGTGGAAATGATAACCAGAAATGTTATAATTTTGGTTCTGTTCGGAACAAACTGATTGAGAAAAAAATATCTGTTCCAACTTCAAAGCCCTGGTGTCTATTGACAAAAAGT
>OMKY01248350.1:7274-26323 GCA_900302395.1 Bregmaceros cantori | reverse complement strand
GATTTAATTGCGGCAACACGCTAACTAAATTCAACATCTCAAATGCAACATTAGCATTAAATTACGCCACTTGCTATGTAGCATGTTTTGCATATATAAAGTAAAAGCGCCTGTCCAACGCGGGTTTCAAACCGATTAAGTATGGATCAAAAAGGCGACTGACTTAACCGCTAGACCACTGAGGATTAACGGAATAACCAAAGATTTACAAGATATTTAAAGACATTCATACTCCAGATTGATCGCAGGTAACTTCACCGCGATCTTTATTTGGATAATAATAATTGACAAATTTAAGTGACAGATGTTGGGATAAAAAATAAGTATGATGGATTTTAATGCCCGGGTCTGTGATCGTGTTGTAGATTAGCTGGCAAATGTTTTACGGCCGTAGAGTGAATAAAGTAGTCTCGTCTGTCGCAGATAAGCCTGATCCCAGTAATCAAACTGTTCCTAAACCTGCTCCCGAGCAGGCTAGCCTCAGCGCATTGGTTGCCCCGGTGATAGAGCGGCGTTTGGCTAGCTCCGTTGTTGGCACCGGCTTGAGGCGCCAAAGCCTGGATTAAGCCCGGATTTGAGCTAAACTCCTTTGATGGTACAGGCCCTGGTGACAGACAAACCAACATGACCAAAAACATAACCCGCTTCTGTGGCGCTGCCCCGGGCAAGGTAATTAATGGGTTGTATTACCTGAACTCAAGTGAATTATCATGGTTAACGGTGTGCTTCTACCACACAAATTGGACACAAACTAAACCCATGAATGAATTAAATTAGTTGTATACAAATTAGTTGACACTTGTATACAATCATTTCAAGTTCATAAACATGAAAAGGGTCAAATGTAAACGTAAATGAACGTAAACATACTTTATTTCGTCACAGATACAGTGAAATTCATCCTCCGCATTTAACCCATCCCTGAGGAGCGGTGGGCAGCCGCGTGCGCAGCGCCCGGAGGCCAACTCCAGAGCCTTGGCCAGGGGCACTGACTGGAGCAGGTTAACTAGAACATGTTTTTGGTGGTGGGGGAAACCGGAGTGCCCGGAGGAAACCCACACAGACACAGGAATAACATGTAAACTCCACACAGAAAGGACCTGTCCGGGTTGGGTTCGAACCCAGAACCTTCTAGCTGTGAGTCAGCAATGCTAACCACTGCGCCACCGTGCTGCCCACGTCAGTGGATAACCAGGATGTGATGCTGTGTGAATGTACCCTACAAAGATATCTATTCTTCCCAGCTATAGTACAACTCCTGCGGTTGCTAGTGGTTAGTCTGGTGATTTCAAAGCCTCGCTCATATCATAAGGTAGAAAGTCATGATAAAAGCACATGACTACATTTGCCTCAAGCCTTTAAAATAGCCTCCCTGGTCCATGAGATCTGCCCCATCCCCAAAGATTTTCGAATCCTTCCTCCAAACATTAAATATGATCTACCAACTGACCTGTGTTGTGTAATCTTGCTGTGGGTGTATGTACTTGGTTTAAATATATGACTTCAGAATGTCGAATGGAAAACAGTCAAACATGTTTTGTGTTTTTAGAGTTTTTAGAATCTTAAAACAAAATAATCTGATTTCAATGAATGAATGAATTAATTTTATTTTAGGACAGAGTACAGAGCCATTTAACATTTCAGGATAAGATATGCGACATGAGAAGATGATTGTACAAAACGGGCTTAGCAGAGTTGCTGTATTTCACCCGCCTGTCCGTGAGTGGATTTTGCAAACTCCGGCATTTCGAAGTGATTCATCGTATCAGCCCCAACATGAATATATTATTTAAAAATGTATTATGTATAATACATGTACAAAGTATAATAGTCAGACAAACAGAAGAAACACGACAACAATAAAGCCATCATTGCGTCTACTCTTATGAAGAGGTGGGCGATAGGACGATATAGATCATGAGGATCATCGTCCTCTATCGTTTCTGTCGCGATATACATTTTTACCTGCGGGGCTGCGCCGCAGAAGCAGGTTATGTCTGTCAGCAGGATAAAAAAAAGTTATGCTGGGATCTGGATTGGAGTTGTTGGGAATTACCAACAGAACAAGTGATTAAATCGGTGCATTTCTGTAGCCTGTAAGTAACGTAATATGAACTTACAAACTGCGATCACCTCCAGCAACACGCAGCAGTTGCCTCCACTCTACTATGTGGTACTAACAGCTCAGATAGTGAGGCAGATAGCCCTATGGTCTGCCAAGATGGAGACCCGCGTTCACATTCCGCCTCCGGCAGATTGTGAAAATATTTATTTTCATGACAATGAGGGTATCAATACAATACATCTAGTGCTGTGCAGAAAATCGATTTAAAATCGAAATCGGATCATTTTACTCAGAGGGTTTCAAAACCAGGGAAATCGTCAAATCGGAATTTCATGTTAACTTGAATGATTGTAGCATATTGTTGAAGGGCTGGCTGATTTAACATTTTATCAGAGCAGCGCTTTGGGTAACTTGGTTTGTTTATACGTTATACAAGTGTAAAAGATTGGTATAAAAGCCTTAGAATCAGTTATTTTCTTTATTCCAAAGGGGGACACATCATTTCTTAAAAATGAATTACAAAATTCTTGTCTTTGATGTTTTTGTCTTTTCTTCAGGGAATCGGAATTGCGAAATCAAGAATACAAATATTGTCATTTTCTTTTTGGGCAAAATTGCACAACCCTAAATGCAGGCCATCAAAAATCACCCTGGTCATGTGGAGAGATGACTGGTCAGGATGAACACTAAGAAAGGCCAACATAACAATGTACAGGATATCTGCTAAAAGTGTCTGTGTGATGTAAGAGGTCTGTCACTGGAAAGCATGCGGCTGTAAAGTGTAAACAAAATACTGACTGGTTAGTTTGCTTGTTTTCAATCATGTTACAAAGTTATTACACATTTAATTAAGTCAAATAACACTCTCCATTCGCTAATTTCACAATGCGTTTCTTTCCAAAGTATTCCATCAGTACGAAGAAGGAAGTACATGTTTCAAATTCAATTTCCGGTAGTCTATCCCTTCTACACAGTAGACAAGAGCGGCAAGGATCTATCCACAATGCAGTAACATGCCACACGCGTTTTTTAATTAGGGATGGAGGATTCATTGATGATTGATTAACTCCAATCGTTTTTGGGGTGCGATACGAGGTCTTTGTTGGGCGCAAGCCAAAACATATTTCAGGAGCAGCAGCAGCAAGTAGTAATTGTAAACATGTTAAAAAACGAGAATTTAATTGAAATGAGTACACACGGTCCTTCCATTTGTCTAATCCACTGAGACAAATGAATTGTCATATAGTTGATTTTGCAATGACCACAGAGTAATGTCTCAATTTTCCTTGCGTCCTATTGTATTGCACTAAATAGAAAACACAGTGCCATAGAATTCCAGGATGAAAGTTAAGAGGCTGCAGAAGAATTGACAGACCAATAATGTCCAACATACTTTGAGTGGAGTTAGAACGTTTTTAAAGAGGAAGAACGTTTTAAAGTCAGAATCTATTTTGATATCAAGTTCTTAGATAAGAAAATTGGGATTTTATTTTCCAAGCAAAATCATACAGCCATAAAGTAAAGTTAAGATACTTAACGTTCCAGGGCAGTGGGCAGTGTGGATTTTCTGCCTTGACTACATGCCAAAGTTGCTAGAAAACTATTTGACTTGTTTGCAGTGTAGTAGTCAGTCGATATGGGCAAATGTCCATCTCACCACATGTACTGCATTTCTAGAGCATTCCAATACAACTATTAGTAGTAGTAGTAGTAGTAGGTGCAAAGTCCTGTTTGAACACCAGCTCAAAACTTTAGTCTGTTGACCGGCGGCACATATTTCACTCACATGCTTGCAAGACCTTAAACGGACAACGGACAAGTCCTTGCACATCAACTCCCTAGTGTGTACGACATTAAATGTACTTGTTCATTATGAAAAAAATAAATAAATAAGATATATCCCAACCTGTTGTTCCTATTACACAGGGCATCTATGTGTGCTACTTACACTGGCAGCATTGACAGCTTAGTCATCATTCTGATGTATTGTTTCCTAGTATAATGGAACATGTCGTTTTTGAAGTTTTAATATTTATAGTTATTATTATGAATTTTTTTATTAATAAAAATATGTCCATCTTATCTCTAATCCGTTCATGAATCTACATTAACACACAGCGGTGGCACATGCAAAACCTTTGCATCCCCGATGCTCTGCGTATCAGGAATACTATTGCATTCAATGTGTGTGATGCCAATTGACGCTATTGTTAAGTTACCATAGATTTAATACAGACCACTGCGATCTATATTATAATCTACCCAAGCCATAAATCTACCTACTCATCCCTATCTGATCATGTCAAGTCACTCCATGCTGCTCAATAGAAGGAAGTTGTGTGAGTTACTAGTGTTGAGAAGCCGTTTATGAACAAAGGTTGAGCACATTGAAGCATATTTAGTCAATGACAAATCATTTTGACAACTCATTTTACATTTTCTGAGCAATCGCCACTGGTTTGGATGGTTCCCTTCACGTCTAATCATTAGACCAAATGTTGGTCATTAATCAAGAGCATTTGGTGTTATTCACCCGTCCACTGTCCAGATAACAGATATAAATACAAATATTTCCATCGAGGAATACACCAGCCCTGAGCATGCTCAATACATATGAAAACATTTGCACATACATATTTACGTTAATCTGGAAATATGAAGCATTCAAAAAACAAAAAACAAAAATAACGCTTGTTGCAGACCCAATGCCATTATTTACAAATATCTTATCATGTAACCCGGGAACACACTACCTTACAACCAGAGCATTAATCCATCACAGACTCGATGAACATGATGAGATCAAGATCATAGTTGAAGCGTGTGAGCCAAAAATAAATTGTGGTTTGGCATTATGCAAGGCCAGCATGCCCCAATTGACATTAAATTGATGCAGATGTTGAAAGACGACGTGGAGATCATGAAGAGAAAGTAGTACATGATGCAGAGGAGTGATGGGGAAACATAATGTCAACTGACTGGAATGCACAGAACTTTCACTGATTCCGAAATGGATTTGTGCTTCATTCTTGCTAGGAATGAAGCACAGGAAGTCTATTTTAGATAAATGAAATAACAGCAATTCAATGTATCAGACAAAGGGTTGGGAATGACAAATATCAAATATTTGACTACCAAAACACTTGAAATAGACAGCAGTTACGAGTTAAAATACAGGAAAAAAGAAACAAACTAAAAAACTAGCGATTTGTCGATGATTAATCGATTATAAAATTAGTCAGCAACTAATCTAATAATCGATAATCTGCAAAGAAATGATTCATTGTTATCGTCAGTGGGTTTGTGCTGATGTTTCCGCCATTAATCTACACAAATTTGATATTAATTCATAATCTCCAAAAATATGAAACATTAACTCTTTCCCTGCCAATAACGAGAGTTTTTTTTTTTAACATGGGCCTAGTTTGCCAAAAACGAGAAAAACGATAATTTCCGTTTTATTGTTGTTTTCTAACCTAGACAACCTAGGCCATGTTCTGACAAAAATGATAACTTTCCCATGTGTAGAACATACGTAAAAGTCACCATAAACCCAAACTATCACCAAATTCCAAAATCGATCCAACAAGCATTGATAAGAAAATAACGTCTTTATATCGGGCGCGCCATGCACCGCTTTCTGCTTCCCATAGCCGAGCAGTGTGACGTCACCGCTGCTAAAACTTCCTCGGCTTCACCAGTGGGCATTCTCGGAGTCTATGCAACTTATGGTGGAATATAAACACCTTGAAGCAACTGATGATGAAATAGATAACACTTCTGGCACCATTCAGGCGCTTAAGCCGTTGTTGCTGCTGAGCCCCCCACTCCACAGCACCAAGCCGACACACGATTTAGGAGGCGCGACAGGGACAACAGAGAGCTGATGGTGAGTCGTTCAACTTGTATAATACACTATAACGTTAGGCAATCTTGCACTTTATTGCCTTGTGTGTTGTTTGATAGCGTGTAATGCTGTCGGGCTCGTACGGACGCAAATCTATTTTTTATACTCGTCTGCATTCAGACGCGCAGCCGGCTCCCGGCGCCGTTTTATCCCGAGGCCGGATTTACCGCGGGGGCGCGAAATCCGGCGAGGGACACGGGGCGAGAACCGCAAGACTACTGCCGGAGAAGAAAAAAAACTACCGCAGGAGACCTCTCGGTGGCACGGTGGAGCGCATGAATTGTCCGTCTGGCTGTGCACCTCGTCCAGCCTATGTGGATGTGATCTCATATGGTTTGATGTTGCGTAAAAGTATACACGCTCACTCCCAACTCCCAAAACAGTTTGCACTTGCAAATGTGATGCATCTTGTGCGCGACTGGCCCGTGTAGGCAGTTGTTGCCACAATTGAATTTTATGGAGTTTCAAACTTTCAAATGTTTTTGCACTCGTCTGCGTTTCGCTGCCTGCGCCGTTTTGCCAGAGATCGGCACGGGATGCGCATTGATTTTGTAGTAGTATTTTTTATCATCATTGTATTCATGTTCGATAGACCATAATATATATTCCTATGTCCCACACAGGTCCGTGCACGGAGGAGGAGCGAGCTGCACTCTGCTCCATGAAGGGAAAGTGTGGTGTGACGCAGTATTGCTGTTCTGCGTGCCAAGTTACTGGCATTGCACGCAGGGCATCGCTTCACAGACTATACCACACCAAGTTGGTAAACGTCACATAAAATCTGATCTCTATCTGTCTCTATCAGCCCTCCATTTTTATATTGACTTGATCGTTTTCTTGCTGCTGCTGCTATGTTATGCTACACGCACATATGTTATGTTGAAGGCAATGTTATGTTGAAGGCAATGTTGGAATAGATAATGATATAATTTGCAATCTGTGTTGTACTGTTTATTTTCAATGAATATTTTTCATTTTTCATGTTTTGGTCAATTGAGTCGAATCGTTTGCATGTAGCACATCAATATCTGTTCTATGATATGTTCAAGAGGAACCCTTTACACCAATATATGTATATATCCCCTGTTACATTAGTAGCAAAAGTTATCCAGGCAAATATAAGGTGTGTTTTTGGTCCAAAACTGTGAAGGAAATTACCCTTTTGCATCAGATATGGATTGGTTCCACCCCCTGCTGGTGGCTTTGTGAATTTTCAAACATAATGTCAAAACACTTGGATGTTGGGAAGAATTTGGAACAAAAATGTGTGTTGTCTGATCAATATTTGGGTGTGAAGTCAAACACTTCACAAAAGTGCCAATATCTCGGAAACGAAGTTTCCAACACCCAAAATGGCACATTTAGCCTGAATTGGCCACATCATATCTCCGGAATGGAAGGTTCTAGACTCCCACCTTTTTTGGTGGTTGTAATGTGGATTCCCATCTACATAACTTTGTACGCCTCAAAATATTCTGTGAGCCTCGAAAAAAACATGAAATAAGCCATTTTGCCTGGCAATACAGAGCATAAGTGGCATATCTCCCATGGTAGTGAAAGAGTTAAATGGCCATCATCAATGAAAAATATGAATATGAAGAAAACTATGAAAATATTATGCTATAAATGACATGATATGAATTTCTGTCAGAGAAAGTAACTTAGTCTTTGAAGGTTTTTGTTGGTCAAGAAGAAAAAAAAAACTCATTTCAAGTTAATAATTGTTGCTCGTTGTTAGAATTCTTAGATGGAAAATCATCCAACCAATTAGTTAATTGTCTCAATAAACGGCAACTAATCGACTAATAGAATAATCGATAGTTGAAGCCCTACTAACAACTTTTTTCATAAGCTTTTATATACACTATACTATAGTAGTTATGGATAATTGCATGAAATGTTTGAATTGTTTGTTTTTGTTCCAATGTTCCAACATTTATTTTTTTAGTCATTATATTTATTTACTGCATATTATATTACATTATATTATATGTATTTATTTTATTCATTTTATTAGTTTATTATTATTTTAAATTTGATCGGAATCCTGGGCATCGCTCAAGGTACTTAATTGATGTGAAAAGGCTAATTTTAACTAGTCATGAACTGAATCCTTCCTAATAACTGCTGATTCAGCAGTTATTTGGAATGTGCAGAACATAATGTTCATCTTTGGGTATGCACAGCTGGAGATGTTTGTCCATGTGTGTATGTAACAATGGATGTAGCAGGAAGTGGACACCCAATGGGTGGTGACTAAGCATGCCAATGGGCATTGGCCAGACCCCTGTGTACATTAATATGATGTATTAATATTGTGATTTGTTCCAAACAGTGAAGATAGCAATGGAATTGACAATGAATAGCTCAAATTAATCTATTGGCTTGATTTCACAATTATGTGAATGTTACATCACTGACAACTCCTTTCAATAGCCCCCGGGCACAATTCGACAATTGCGACTGACGCAGGGATAGAGACTGAACCTTCGCATTCAGTGAGGCCGGTTTCTTCATCTCTCTCTGGCTTTAGCCGTGAAGCTTGTCACGTTTGTTGGATGCCCCGAGGGAAATCTTAAATACAACACACACATCATAAAAGAGAGAAAGATTCTCTGATGACCCTGCTGCACATTCTTATTAATTTACTAAATAGTAATTCATATTTGCTAACTTACTCTGTATCCACAGAGCCCAACTTATCCACAGGGTGATCAGCCAGTTGTTGCGGTGCACTAAAGTGAAATCATTCACATTATGGTGGGTAATAGAAATCAGTAAAATAAATACTCTCAAATTTCCGTTCTCAATTTTTCTTCTATTGGGTGCTTGTTATTCATTGTTCGACAAGGGTGATCCCGAGGCGGTGTACGTCTGTGCAAAATGGGCAATAACTTTGCGTTTTGCATGCATATATACCAGCTTTGCACAGAGCAAGTAGCACAGCCGCGCCGAGCGCAAACACCATTCTTTAACAGCACATTGAAAAAAAAAAGTGTGGCGAATTCCAATAAATATGTATATACGGGAATAAGTAAAATAAAGACGATCATAACCGGCTAGTGGGGTTAATAGGTGTCACACTTTTAATTTCGCTTTTTATGTGCGTGTAGTGTTCGTGTTTCAGCCGCGAGTGAGAGAGATGTGGTCGTTGTAAACTGAAATATATTTAGACATCCATTGTACATTGCATTATTTAATTGAAAACATTTTGCTATCAATATGCCCACATGTCCCCACATAACTGGCCGTTTCAACGTCTATTTACACACACACACACACACACACACACACACACTCGCGGACGCCATACATTTGCGTTATTCAAATTAAACAACAATGGTTTGAACTTTGAATTCACGCCCAGCGGAGCATCTTTTTAAGCTACTTTGAAATACTTGACAAATTAGCACAGACATATTAAATGTGTAGATTCGATTTTCATTTCCCCACACAGGGCACTCCAATAGAAGATGATTACACAAATAACAACATAACACATGGCAATACATAATATGTAATAAAATGAAAGCAAAATTGTGTCAACAATGATCCATAAAATTCAAGCCGTCACAAGTGTTTTCCCAGACAGTTTGCTCAGACAAACACAACAACAGATGTGTCGATTTATTCTGGGACAATACAATGGAGGTTTGTGAGGTGTTGAGTCCGGGGGAGGGGGGATGGGGCATGGTCAGAGGACTGGGTGGGGCGTGGGGGGTCCCAGTGTCCAGCCTTATCAGCCAGAGAAGCGGATGGACGCCTCACAAGAAATGTGGCCGCCTTCAGCGTCCAAGGCCATTCAAGGGCCACGTGGAAGGCTGCCAAGTCAAGGAGTAAGTGAGGAAAACAGGTCTTGGACCGTCTCCCCCTCTCCGTCTTCCTTTTACTCTCCACTCTGCCTTCCTTCCTTCCTTCCTTCCTTCCTTCCTCTTCCCCTGGCAACCTCTCGATAATGTGAGCAAGTCAACGGTGCTTAGGAATAGCACCCACAAATCAAATTAGGCTCACATGCATTGAGCTTCCATCAAAACAGAGAGGTGTAAATGCAAGGCAGACATTCAACAACAGAGGAGAAAACCGATAGTCCGTTCCACAAATATTTTAATCTCTGAGCGCCACCTCGTGGCCAGCATGGCAAGGAATACTAACAATTTGATATTATATTTAATATTTTGAGCTGCCAGAAACAGTACTCTTTCCACTGAACGTGTCTTGGTGTTACTAGACAGCATATTAAGGAGCCAGGCAGCAGCCACCAACAATATTTTCCAAAAAAATAATAACCTATTCATTAAAAAATATAATATTTGCTGAAAAGACATAGACTACAATTTATATAACATGAAAATCTCATGTGTAAGGCAAGTAACAAAAACCTAACCGTTATGATGATTGACAGACAGACAATAATGATATTTCCACAAAATGAGTTGATGGCCTACATCATTACAGATGTAGATAGAGAGCCAAAGCAATGGAAAACGAATAGGGAAAAAAACATGTCGACAACAAAGACTAAAGTCGTCAATCACACCACTTTCTGGGCTTGAGTCCTCACACGCTTTCCAAAATACTTCCAGATACACGTTTACGTCAAGGGAATTCCAGTGTAAAAGTAGTCAAAGGGTAAAAATAGGACCAATATACGTCACAGAGAATTATTCTGGCAGTTGTGATCCTTTTCACCTTGCATTGTGGCTTAGTAAGAAGGTGAGTATACAAATACATATAGTTACATATGGGCACAGCCCTTACCCTGTATGTAGATGCTAGTGGAAGGAATGGCATGCTCAAACCAAACAAGAACGCAAACATTTAAAAAGAAGCACATTCTAACGTACACAAAACTGTCTGTTGTAGTTGTCTGTCATAGTCGTGCTTAGAGGGCTCTAGGAAGACGGGGGCCGAGAAGCTCTGCTTCTGAAGAGTACATCAGTTACAGTTAAAAATCCAGCAGAGGTTTGAAAAAAAAGCTAATAATTATTGTGTCATGTTGCAATGTTCCTTTGAGATTCCCTTCCATGCCAAGTACGTGCTAAACTCTGCTACCGGAAAGATGATTACCCTTAGATGGCAGCGCCTGAATCAGGTGCTATTTTAGGTAATTTTCCTGCAAGAATTCGTGTCCAGTGACCAGTTGCAGCGCAACTCGGCGGCCAAGGCGTCATTTGGCGCAGACATGCGTGGACATCAGACGCAGAAACAAGCAAGGCGGTGAACGCAGGGAATTCAACTCAAGCGTCACGCCGCTTTGGGAGAAGCAGTGCGAGCTGTGCATCAAGCCTTCACTTATCCCAGTCTGGCTGCGCCGCACTTCACCATCTATCTCTGTCCTCGCCTCCTTTCCATTCAATCAAATGATAAAAGCGAGTCTGTTACCATCTATGTTCTATCACTGGGCTCAGTGGACTGCCCCCGAGAGCCGTGCGGGGCACTCGTCCGATGAGTGGAGGCAGGGGGGTGTGGTCAGAGCTCGCAGCCCCAGGGGAGAGCAGCGCAGCTCCCCCGCACTCTCCCACTGCTCTCCGGGCGGGAAACCACACATATCCACCCACCGGCTGAGTGCTCTGCACAGCGCCCTATCTCCCCCTCTCCGTTTGTGAAGAATTTTCAGCGTGTCTCTGCCGGCATGTGCCTTCCCTTCCACCTATTTGGATCGTATACTCGTTTAAAGGAGGTATCCGATCTAACGCCAAACTTCCTAGACGGGCCGCTTGTCACGAGTTTCAACTCGAATTGAAACACCGCTGGCACGAGCGCATATTTTGAGTATTCGCGCCGCCCGTGACAAGCGCCACAAACTCCGATGGAAACACACCGTGAGACTTTGAGAAGATGAATATGAACAGTGTTATTGATCTAGTGAGTCTGGTCTACATCTGCTGGGACGGAACAACATGTCACTAACACCCACAGGGCAAAGGGACCTGCTCTGTTATGCAACATACGTACATATGCTTTATTTTAGGCATATTTTAAAATCGGGCAAGGCGGCACATTACTCATCTCTAGCAAGAAAAAAAGAAGCGAAGGTGCTAAATTATCTCATTTTGTGTCAAGCGTGAAAAAAGTAAATACATTTGATGATGGACATTTCTAAGCTCACTACATCATTGACCTTCTTTGAGTTTTTTTTTACTCTTGGGGGCCCAATAGTCTGGGTTATTTTAAAACGGAATAAATTGACAACATGTGGAAACTCACCACATGCAATCGATTACATTGTGCACTGCATGACAAAAAGGAAATAAAAAAGAAAAGAGGAGCCTTTGGGGAATTGCACATTCCTTGTGTTATATAAATCTATTGTCACATCTATTTAAAGTCTGTCTCACTCATTTCCGCACCAAAATATGAACTTGATGTTGCAGTGCAATGGCAATTCTGACAATAGTGCACAATTACAAATATGCACACATGTTGCTGGCACAGTTTTTTTCAGCAAGTTAAGTAAGAAAAAAAAAACTTCCCTGGCTATTTTTAGAAAGCCCACACTGAAATCATCATATTTCATCATGTGCACCAACATGCGTCATCTTCCAGTGTTGGCACACTATAGGCGATGTGTTTCCACTACACTCACAGCCTTACTCAACTTGGCTTGACTCAACGGTACTCGATTTGTGTCACCTTTCCTCTGGCCCTACTGTCTCCTCGTGGGGTGGCACAACACCGACTCAGAACCGCCAAATTGGAGCTCTGGAAGTGGGTCAGAGCGTGGTGTGGTGCAGTTCTGTGGAACCTGAGCAAAGCCTGGTCACGTGGTACCATGCTAGTGAAAAAGCTGCTCAGACCAAAGACCAAGAAAGCCCATGGAAAAAGGCTGTATACTGTACAATAGTACAATACTATTCTATCCAGAAATGATAGTTGACAACCTTCAATCCAATAGGTGAAACTACTCACTGACGTGAGGTTCATCAGGAGTCAGGACCCACATGGTAATGAGGTGTATTGGGAGTTGGGCACAGCCTCAACACTGTCAGTTGGAGAACCCATTATGCTAGAACCCACTAAAGTGTTCCATCACAAGATAATATATGCCAGTTTTTTATAATGACCATTGACCGCGTAAAGAAATCAAGTAATTAAAAATCATCAACAGTCAAAATCATCAACAACTAGAAGCACTCAGAGATTGCAAACATGCAATGTACAAAAAATAGTACTACTTTTAGTGCTAGCAGTATGTGGCCCATTATCAATGCAAGTTGCAATTCACCCATGTACTGCATTCCCACCGGAGAACATGCCAAGTTCATTTCCCATCGGCCCCATGTGACCCGGAAGTCTGATCACGTGACCACGGTAAGCGCCAAGCGAACCAGCGGAAAGTTGGTGATTAAGTAAGATTATGTTAGCTACAGAAATGCACCAAAACTTAATTGATTCTTCAGTGTTTCATTTCCAACAACTGTGCAAAATTTAATCCAGATCTGTGCACAACTTTCAGTTATCTTGGGGACAGACAAACCAACAAACCAACGCTGCCAAAAACAACCTGCTTCGCAGCACAGCCCCGGCGCAGTTAATCACCAATCATCAAGTGTGTTTTAATTATCTTAGGAAGCCACTAGGTGGTGCCGTCTCCATCTAGCCATACATCCACATAGACCAACTATATTTAGTTTGGAATTTAAATGGTAGAGAATGTGTGTTTAGCTATTAGCAGGTTTAACATTATATTAAAGCGGCAGCAGAGTACATCACACTGCACTTATGGGCACAGACTCCAAGACATTCAACAATTACGTAACCGATGTACTTCCCTGAAAAACCTGCACAAGCAAACACCCCAAGTAAACGCTCTTTTGTGAAGTATTAAAAAAAAACAATGGCTTCAGCAATGACCGATAACCCTGTGTTTGGCAATAAGGAACAGGTGCTTCCTCATACACAAAGCCCAGGGGAACGCCATTCTTTAAGAGATGCACAATTACCGTTCAGATATCTTCAAAGAGTGAGAGAGACTTATTGTCAATTGGTTGGAAGCTTGGAAAGTGAAAGTCTTTGGAAGGCCATTAAAAATGTGCTGTTTTTTTTTCAGCACCATCTGTATTCACCAAGTGGCTTTTAAATTATGGATGCTAAAATTATATAGCTTTTTGAAAATTGTTTCAATTTTATTGGTTGATTGACTAACATTTTTGTAATCTAAATATCTAATCTGAACCTCTGATTGGTGTATTAACATTGTAAATATCACAAACCATTTAGTTAATATTATCATTCTTTTACTTAATTATTCAAAATGTATTATATACATAATATAAAAAAATAACCTAGTCTGTGATGTTGTATCATTGACAATGGCAATAACCCGATTCTGATTTCACCTCATTCGTCCCTTTCCACTAAACCGGACTGGTTGACAAGCAGCTGGTTGGCTGCACTGTAACTCATGAAACACATAAAGGCTAAAGCAATGTTATTTCTTGCATTTATTTTCGGTTCATTTTGCTTTCTGCCTGGTTTAGTCCAAGATCTCAATACAGAAATGCTTTTAGTCTCAATTGAGTCACAGCCAGGAGGAGACGGGTAGAAGAAACAAGAAACACAAATCATATGCCGTGTCTCTGAAAGGGAAATCTCAATATCATGAGGAAAAAAATGGCAATATCACACCAGAATGATTCCAACAATATATGATTCATTCAGCCAACAATTCACTTCATTTTGGCGAGTGAAAAGATTGGAATCTTTTGCCCATCAGTCTGTGTGGAGGAGGGGAGTGGAATGACAGATGCAGCAGATAATAGACGGTTGTCCATTGCTTGGCCAGGAATCCTGGACTGAGTAAGTAGCAATCCCTAATGGTGGAGAGTCATGTTGACGGCAGAAGTGTGATGGGCGAACAAGCAGCATGCGCTCAGCCAAGGCGTAATTTAGCATAGGAAAGAATTCCACCATCGCAGTGCATATATAAGACAGTCAGCACATTTTGAGGAGCATGGGTGGCAGCGACCAGTAGTTAGGCCCTCACAGGAACCGCCGGCTGGGATATGAGCAGGAAGTCCGTAGTGGACATGAGGGAGGTTGTAATGAGCTCTGAATTCCCCACTAAAGATTGGCTTCAGGCCACCAATGGGATACGTTGTGGGGTTTTTTTAAAGGCAGGGAAAAGTACTGGTTTTGTTCAGACTTTTAGTAGCTTGAAGGTTTGAATAGTATGTAGGCATGCCTAGCATGCACACTTGAAGCTATGACATTAGTAATGTGTACAAGGGCGTCAGTTTGATTTCAAAAGTGGGGGATACAATAAACATAAACCTGAGTATGGTTTGAAAAGTGGGAGGGCCTGCAAGATACTGCCAGCTAGAGAAAGACTCTGAGTGGAGTTTTTGAGGTATGCACTTTGCAGATGGTCCCTGGGAACGCACACGGGGTCGCTCGAGAGAAAGTTGAATATCTCTCCCCAATGCCAATCGCTCTGTCACAAGTTAAGACCTTCCCCCTTTTATCTCCCACACACAGACACTCGGCCGCACAGCTGACAGTGCCAGGGCTCACCTGTGCCATCGTCACAGCAGGAGAGTGACTCAGCTCGAGCCGGGAGCAGGACACAACTCCGGGATACAGCAGAACGCGATCGGCACTACTACTACCACTACGACCACTACCACTACTACTACGGTTGCGACAAAACTGCCCATCAGAAAAATTTGGAATTACCAGTGAAGCAGCCATTCCATTGGTTAACAAATTATGTTTTTACAGTGAATAATCATGAAACATAAAGGATAAATGGTACCATTAAATTAACCAACCTGGTGCACAGGTCATAATCCACAGCACAAACATGATTGCATAAAAGGTATAATGTTTATAAGTCCCTCAACCCTGATGTGTTTGTGTGTCGAACGTGCGTAACACACGTCGGAGACAAACAAGCATAAAGGTTGAATTTTTTTTTCCACAGTCACAACATCAAACATGAAAACAAAAATATCAAACATCCACCAGCAGCAGCTCTCACACTCTCCAAGTCAAAACAAAAAACAGCACTTTATCTTCTTTTCCCATGTGTCGTTCTGAGCAGCTGAGGAAGAAGGATCTAAAAAGATTGGTCGCACTAGTTCTTGCTCCGGAGACTGTATATTTTTAAGTAAAGCCAGCGTGTATTACTCATCTGTGGATTTTCCTGAAAAACACGTGTCCTCATTACATGCACACCTCCCTTAACCCCCCATGGATCGGGGGGTGGGGGGGGTTCGCAGGGGTTGCATTCTGGTATCTGGAATGCAGTGTTTGGCTTTAGCATAACAAACAATGTGAAGAGAAGGACATGCCGCACAACATGCCTAACTCTATACTCGCATTTTCACTGATAAAAGCCATGGCTCATTCGTAGGCTGACGTCACTACATCTGTACTCTACTCAAGTTGTTTTTGTTGTCTGTCTTGTTTTGTTGGATTTGTACGACTCTATATAAATGACACTTCACAACATTGTTGATGAGAAAAATAGCATACAACTTTTCATCTTCATTCTGTTCTCAACGGGGCATATGGGACCAAACTTGGTGTTGGAAGAGCAAATAAGAATAGTTACTGAATGGTAAGGGTGGACGATACATCTATATTTACAAATCAAGAAATTTTATAATCGAGAAATATTTTAATGTATCGCACATATCGATACGTACAAGATTAATAATGGGCGACACATGGCGCCGCTCCTGGAGTGCTCGACGACACACCGAGTTCTGCCACTCAAACTAAATAAAAGGTTTTAGTCAATAAATATGGCACCAGTTAAACAATCATCGGTAGATGTAGATAGGATAGTGTTTGTTCATTTCAGCAGAGGTAGAATGATTGGAGCAGAAACCAGATTTTATCATTGATAGTAGGTTAAAGGAGTTGATGTACGTTGACACTTGATCAAAAATTATTATTTCAAACACTTTAGCAATGCCGCAAATTATGGCGATTGCATTATGTTTATTCATGTTGAGAGAGTCTCCTCCTTTATAAATTGCTAGTATCTCAGATTAAGTTAGAGACATGTTAAAAAGATAGAGTGGAAGAAAATGGATACAATACAAGAAGAAAACGGATACAATACAAGAAAAGTTGAGTTGGTATCAGTGAAATTATCGGATAAGGCTGCACAATTAATCAGCGACTTTTATCAATAATTAAAAAACAAAAATGCATTTCAGTTTAATTGTAATTATACCATATATTGGTAGACCTGCCTAAGCAAAGTTCATATTTTTGCCTTGATCCAGTTAGAATTGTACGTCAGTTTTATTTGGTTTATTCCTTACAGAGTACATTGTTAGTTTGATTTAATTTTGCGACTTATTTTTTTTTTTGTGAAGCACAATAAAATCGAGTTGTTTATTGTTGCTCCATATAACTTTACTATAACCAGCAACACATACAAAGACAACAAAAGGCATATTTTTAGAATGTAGAAAATACTAACGACAAAGTAAAGATCCTCTTAATCTTTGCATTAAAATTTATGTTCATGTTGTGTGTCAACTTAAAATCGTTAATTTAAGTTAACTTATTTTGATGAAGGGAAAATCTAGGAAAATGCCACCTCAAAGCCTTGTTCACATTGCTTTACACAAATTACATGTAAAAAGAATAATAAAAAGATGATTTCCTAATGTGCCATTTTTAGTCTGCCACTTGCATTCAATCTTGATGTGCCCGCATGACAACAACCCCCAGACAGCATTCTGGTCATGCTGTCTACCGCCTTCCTGGAAGTTGATCATATATTGCACAATACTGCAGGAATTGCACACACACACATAAAAAAACATTCTGGGTTGAAAAGGGCATAGGGACATATTATGCAAACCATTTAAATAAGATAATCATCCAATTATTCATGATAGTTACAAAGAATGCATGGATTGGAGAACGGATAACGACATTCCATTTGAAGAGCCAACTCGCCATACAATTATGCGGCATGCAATTGTTGTTTTCAGAGGCTTGTTCTCACTTTAAAAATAGAAAGCATCAGATGTACACACATCACCATGCATCAAAAACGGCACAATGTAATTTAGTCTCTCCCAAAGAAAAAATAATTTACAGTGTAAATGTTGAAGGGATTTCTTGGACAGACTCAAGCCCTTCATGGGACTGCACAACAATACAAGACAAGTTATACAACAACCCCTCTCCATGCACTAATTGTGTTTAAGCAGCATGAAGGGATGTCACTGGTTTGAATCCCGCCTCCGACAGTCTCCATGCCAGAGTGTCCTTGGGCGAGACACTGAACCGCAAATTGCTTCCAATGGGTTGTGGCTGAAAGCCTTTGATGGCAGCCGCTGCCATTGGTGCGTGAATGTGTACATAATTTCACATTTGGGATTACTAAAGTATACAAAATAAAATGAAATAAATAAATGGTAACTATTCAGTATTGCAGCACAATCAACTAACTAAAATGATTTTAGTTATGTGATAATTTGCTTATATACTTACATTTTATGTATGTGATAATTGCATACATAAAATCTGAATCAGAACAGGTATTCATCCCCAAAGGGAAATTATGTAATGATGAATTTTAAATCAGTCAGCCCTGTACCTGCTCCAAATATTGCCATCAGCCATATTGGACAAATATCAGCCTGTAGTTACTTTTTTCATATGAAAGAACGTTTTACTACTGACTTCAAATTAATGCAACGGGTCAGGCAGGCCTATGCTTAATGTTTTCGTTCTTGGAACCGTTTCACCACCAAAATATTGGTCCTGAACCGGTTCGGAACACAAACATTTTGTTTGTTCTTAAAGTTCCTTTTATTGTGCAATGTTACATTTAGATATGGTTTATACAAATATATTTGGTGGACTTTCAAAGCGGCTTTAAAATGTCATTACATTCGATTCCTTAGCCCCAGATGCATGGAGCTTGATGACTGACAGTGAAAGTTGGATGGATGTACAACTGGAAATATTCTCCCAGACATAGGATATGCTGAAATATATAGAGAACAAAAAAAATTCATCAATGTTCCATTTCTGTTCTGGAAGAGTTGAAGAAATCTTTCTTAGTTTCTGCTTCGTCATATGCAGACAGATGCCACTTCTCAG
>OMKY01248349.1:13233-25057 GCA_900302395.1 Bregmaceros cantori | reverse complement strand
CCAACCCCGCCTGCCCCGTTCTAAACTAACTCAGCCAGGACCACTCAATCCCGGACACGGGTAGTCGCCTCGGCCGGCCTTACTCCCCTGTAAATAGTGTGTGCGTGGTGGCAAGTGTGTGTGTGGTTTTAGTGTAGTTTGCAGTGTGCTTTTTATTGTTATTGCTCACCCCGCGCACTGCTTTTAGCCCGGCCGGTTGAGTGCTTTGCAGTGCAGTGCTTGTTTTTGTTTTGTTTTCTTTTGTTTGCTTTTCTTAGTACGAGGCCCTGCCGGTGTCCGTGGCGCTGTGAACGGTGGAGGCGTGTCCAGCTTCCTGCCCCGGGCCCCGCCGAGCCACCAGGCGGTTGTACCGCTAAATAAACTGTTGAACTGGCTGCACTGTGTCTTTGTCTGTCTGTACCCAAGCCGCTCATACCGGCTGACCTGGGTAGCACTGGTCCCTTTACATATATATATATATATATAGCCATTATTTATATATAACCATTTTTTTTCGGGCATTTTAACTTTTTTTTTTGCTCTGAAAGGTAGTGCAATAGAAATTTTATCCCCTCTATAGCCTACAGTCTTACTTACGGCCCAAACGGAGAAACTTTTTTCCCCCTAATTTTTACGGGAGGTAATGCTAGAGCCTTACAACTTTTTCGGGCGTTTTAACTTCTAAGTAAGGCTAGTTATGGTGTGGCGACTCCACATTAATATATTTATCGAGCTTCATACAGGACTTGATGCAATATGCCACATGATGTGAGGTTACATGGGGCTGGCTGGCAGCCGTCTTTGTGACATCACCTCCCTGAGAGGTTCTGTGTTCTTGTCTATTTAAGCAGTGAGCCAACGGGCGATCTGCCTCTTTGTGACCCGGTTCTGTGTAATAAACACATCACATCGAGCAACTTGGAGTTGTCCCGTCATGCGTAAGTGTACTCATTTGAACTGGTGAAATGAGACATCCAAGAATGATAGGCTGGAGAGCAGAGTCCAGCATGGATACATTTGACTGAAGGGGCGAGTGAGGTTAGGACTGGAACCCTAGCGATGCTAGGCATAATGACAGCGTGCTGCTCTGTGAGCTGTAGGCCACTTGGGGGCGCCAGGTAACTGGAAATGGAATTTGTAGTTTTATTGTGTATCACTGCGTACAATCATGGCAGTCACGCCATAGCCAGGTTTATGGAAATGTAAATTGTAGTTTTAATTGTGTAGCACATTGTACAACCACAGGATGAATCTTGATAGTTATGCCATAGTTAGGTGTACTGTGGTAGTCCTGCTGAAGTCTATGGGTTGTAGTGCAATGTGGGAGGCTGCCTCGATCACCTGTGTGGGTTGACAGTAATTGTGCATGTACTGCTTCGCAGTGTGGCGGGGAAACACCCTGTCATCCCCACCACCCTCTGGTCGGCTTCTGGGCGGATGAGTTGGACTTGAAGTGAAGTGAAGTGAAGACATCACAGAAGCGGGAATGGTTGCTGGTGTAGCGAGCCCTGGTGCAGCAGCGCTTTCTTCAGGCGCACAGGTTTTCTTCAGTGTAACTCGTGTAGCGAGATATCTCAAATTGTACCCCGTTATGTGTTTCGGGTTTTGTTTCTGATGCTACCACGAGGACAGGCGGACGCCGCATGGCATGTGGCATTGTCATCCTTTCATTTATTTCTTTAGTTTTAAATTTTACTTTCCTCAGGTAATCATACCTACATCCCCTTCACTCTTTATGATTACATGTCTTCCCGTAAACTCTCCCCTTATTATTTCCCATTGAGTAAATAAATGAATAAATAAATAGTGTTAGATAGGCTGCCAGTACAGCTTAACCGAGACCAACCAACCAGCGGTGCCAGAGAGAAGGCGGGACAATTTGCCTAACAGCAGCCTCGCCTGCTTCCCAATTGCTCCAACTAGTGCGGATTAATCAATTGGCATAAAAAAAGGGTTGTTGCCTCAACCCGGCTTAGATAGGAGTGTGCATGTGTTTGCTGTGTGCGTGGAGTGATATCATCCAGTGTCCAGTGTGCTTTTATTGTTAACCCTCTGAAGCCACTGAATGTGCTGTACTTTTTTTTTGCTGTGCAGTGATCTGTTTTAGGATGGGTCTTCACTGCTCAGCATCCACAGCACTGGATGTAGGTGTAGCTGGTGGAGATTGGTCAGGCCCGTCTCTCTCCGTTGTCTCCGGGATTGGGCTGCTCATTGGCACGATGACAGGTGGCACACCACGGGCCGTCGACCCTGGTTCGGTCTGCAGCCCGGACATCCGCAACTGATCAGTGGGACGGCACCAGCCTGCTCCCGGAGCCACTTCCACAGTCTAAGATAAAGCTCCCTTCCTCTCCACGATTGTCCACGGAACCCATTTATGGTCCCCACGATAGTGCCTGGCGAGGATCGACTGTCCAGCTTCAAATTGCACAGTAAATTTTGCATTGTTAAATCAACACTTAAAGAGTTAAATTTAACACTGTGTCTGAGTGTATTTGGTCCGTATAAGATTTGGTGTTAAATTAACTCTTTCCATTGTGTTAAATTTCTAGAGTAAAATTACCTCGAAATAGAGTAAAAAATTAACACTGGCTAACTGTACAGCAATGCCGGCACGTCCGTGAAGAGACGGACATCTGCATCTGAGCGGACGAAGGGTGACGCCGCGAGTCGACAGCACTGCTGCGACCCAAACCCCTGGGGTCCGAGCCGAACCTTGGTCCGCGCCAAGGGTCGGGTGCCGCCTGATTCACGATGCAATGAAAATGGCGGTCTTTAAAGTTTGAGAGAGGACGAGATGGGTGGTCTTTGTACAGTCTACACATTGCCAACACTAGTAAATATTCAACTCCCTCCATTGTTGTAATAACTCTGAAAGAGTCAATTAACTTTGACACTGAATATTTAACACTGAAAAATTTACTGTGTGACGTGTTTCTCCGTGAGCTGCCCCAACGACCTGTCTTCTCTATCTTTCCATTACTGTTGCCCACAGATCTGGTCTCAACAAGCCCAACCTTTGTCGCAGCCTTCTGCCAACAAACAACATGGTAGGTGTTTCATTGGTTGTGGCATGGGTCGCATTTCACTAGGCGAACAAGAAGTTTGCCAGTTTCTGATTCAATGAGTAATGTTCCTGTTCCATTCTCTCAGACTATTCTTGAGAGTCTGCACGGAGGCAGGTGGATACGTTCCATCGCGAATTTGTCCCTCAGTTAGGAGGCGCTAACCTCTCTGTTAGCCCTTTAATGACAGTGTGATATGGTGCAGACGTGATATGGCAGAAGCCAGTATTCTATAGAAAACCTGGAATTCCCCTGCAGTGAATTGTGGCCCGTTGTCTCTTACCAACTGCTCTGAGACACGACCGAACAATTCATGCTCAACTCTTCAATCTGCTGGTCCATTCCCGGCCACCAGACATAGCTTCTCGCCAAGGCCTTCATTTTTACCACCCCTAGGTGACCACTGTGCAGCTCTTCTAGCACCCTAGACCTCAGCTTGGAAATATGGGGAAAGCACGGCTTTGTGCTACTTGGTCCAGCCCTTCTGTGTAGCATTGCACTCTTGTGAAAGAGTCACATCTCTCCGTGTTTCTGTCCTAATCATATCTGCGGTCACCAGAAGGCTTTCAATCTGCATCTTCGTGAACAATTCTGATGGTTCCACTTTCAACTTGTCTGTTGTCCCTATCCTTATCGGTACTCGGGACAATCCATCAGCATTTCCATGACTTGCTGTTCTTTTGAATTCAATCTTGTAGCAATCCAAGTATTGGATTGCTAAAAATTGTAGCCCATCCAAGAACAACGCCCAACGTTGCATCCGCGCAGCTGCCGTTGCCGGAATTGCTTTCTGTGGATTGAATATGGACATCAGCGGTTGCTGTCGGTCACCAATGTAAACTGTCTTCCATACAGGTACAGATTGAATCGCTTCACACCCTAAACTAAGCCCAACGCCTCCTTATCAATCTGGGCTGGCGAATGCAACAGGTCTTTCTGTGCCCTCTTCCATCACAAGTGGATAACTGTCCAGAAGCATAGTTCTAAATCAGGACGCACAGGACACTCCATTCCTGTCCACATTTCTCCCCACTCATTGACAATTCCTGTTATGATTCGTGTAGCTAGTGCGAATGAATAATAATTAATATGATAAAGATGGACTCAGGAGAAAGGTTGGATGCCTGTCCCAGGACATCCGTTTCATCAGCAAATCAAAAGGCAAACATAGAACAATTGCAGCACAAACACTTGTGCGAAAAGGTATGAAATAAACAATAGTGTACAGGCAAGCAAGTCTCTGGACACAGGTAAATAACACTAAATATAAAGAGTCTTGTGAGGAGTACTCATCTCAAGTTGTAGGGCTCGTAATCCAGCGGGACCGATCTTGAGGCGGAGGGATCGTTCCTGCAGTAGTAGACAGCCTCAGGTTACCAGACGGCTAACGGCTAATCAGGTAAGCAGGAGACGACTAGGTACACACACTAACTAACTGAACACATAAACTTGTCTACCTAGAAACTAACCTAAGTAGAACTTGGACGCTGCGTCGAGCTGGCGCCCGACGCCCCCTTATGAAGGGGAGACCGCCAATCAGGGAACCGCTCCGGAGACGAGATCGATACGCTCCAGCAGTTCTATTGAGAGAAACGTGAATACAAAGACGCCAGCGATCATTGTGAAATGCTTACTGGGGCCAGTTGGAGGTCACAAAAGTAGGAGTGGAGTCATTGTCCTCGTTCCGTCGCTATGTGGGTCTTATTGACAATTGGAGTTATTTCTGGGGACGATCTGGCCTGAATAGCAAAGACGGCATCCATCCAACCCAGGACGGTGCTGCTCTTCTCTCAAAAAACATGACTTCCTTTATCACCAAACAGTGATTACTTAGAGGGGGGGGGGCACATCAAAGAGTTGCAGGGCTTCACACCACTCTGTGCTTTCACAGTTGCCCACTCTTCCAGCAGATTCAACAAAACCGAGGGCCCAGAGTTGCAGTCTTACAGGCTCTCTGGCACCCCTCAAATAAATTAGACAGCTAGAACAGCAGAACCCACCTCCCGTATCAGCACCCCAAGCAGACAGTGGTACCTCCAAAATGAACAGAGGTGTAAATCCCAAAAATCACATCCAAATAAGCTGCTACGCAAAAAATATGGATGAAGAGGAAAACCACAGGCACATCAAGTGTGGACTTTTTAACTTAAGATCCTTGTCTTCGAAGGCTGCAGAAGTAAATGATCTTATTACTGTTTTCAACCTGGACTTGCTCTCCTTCACAGAAACTTGGCTGTTCATGGATGACTATGTCAGCCTTAATGGCCCCCAAGCCATCTAAATACTCACCTTCTTAGGGAAACAGGCCATGGTGGTGGAGTTCCTTCTATTTATAATTCCAGCCTAGGCATTCTGCCAAAATCCAGACTAGGTTATACATCCTTTGAAGCACTTGTGCTCAATTTTTCCTATTTAAACCAGGAGACCACCATCTTCGTCATCCTTTAATGTCCTCCCGGACCCTACTCTGACGTTTTAGTTGAGATTTTAGGTTTCCTGGCTGACCTGATTCTGAAGACAAGCAAAGTGATTGTGGTAGGTGACTTCAACATACATGACTGAGTGCCGCTTTTAGCTCGACCATTGACTCTATTGGCTACTCCCAGGCCATCGCTGTGCCCACTCATGTTCATGGTCACACACTTGACTTGATCCTAACATATGGTATTCAAATCAAATCAAACTTTATTTATATAGCACTTTTTATGCAGAGCAATTCAAAGTGCTTTACAGCAACACAACAAAGCAAAACAACAAGAATAAATACACTTGATCCCCAAACTTCCAAACCCATTAAAACAACCATACCCACATACAAATACAAGAGCACACACACACAGGCAATGGATTTGTCATTAAAATGATCGACACAGAGGATATACAGCAAGAGGAAATTCTGGAGTACTAATGACAAAAAACATTTTAGAATATAAGAAGATAAATGAATACATAGATAAATAAATAAAAACAAAAATATTTACCAGTATAGTAATAAAATGATAGTGATAATGATAAAAATAATAAATAATGAATAATAAATAAATAAATAAATACATAATTAAATACATGTATCTAATGTAAAGATAGTGATAATAATAGTAAAACTAACTAAAAGCTGTTAAGATGAACGCAAAAACTAGTAAAAAAATAAATAGTTAATATAATAAACAGACATGTGGCGACTAGGTAACAATGTACTCAGTTAAAAGCTAAGTTTCAACCGTCTGAGGGCCGCGGAGACAGCTATTCCACAGACGGGGGCCGTAAAAACTAAATGTGGCCTCTCCGTGTCTTTTGGAGCGAACTGGTTAAAAGGCCAGTACCGGTGGACCTCAGGGTCCAGAGCGGCCGATACGGTGAAAGCAAGTCAGATAAATATGAGAACCCAAGGTTATTACCAGATTTAAAAACTAGTAAAATGATTTTTAAACCGATTCTGAAACGCACAGGGAGCCAATGCAGCGATTTTAGGATATTGATGCGGAGGTCATAGTAGTGCCCCTCCCAAATCCTCTTATGTCAGACCACTTCCCAATTATTTTCTTCCAAGCCAAGACAAGCATGTCGACACACATTCCTCCAGGTGCTTATTTGAACCTGTTGTTGCCAGATTTAAGGAAGAATGTGCTATTTTGGCCCTATCGTTCAGTGCAGAAGCACACCATGAGGAAATCAATTGTGCCTCTCGTATTGACAAGTTAGCTGCTAGCATTGCATGCTCGCTGAGCTCAACATTAGACTCTGTTGTTCCCCTCAAAATAAAATCTGCAAAACTTTTGGTTTAGTCCAGAAACCTGCAAGCTGAAACAAACAATTTGTCGGCTAGAACTCCTGTGGCGGTCACAACACTCACAGGAAGCCTACCGTAGCTGGCGAGCTAGCCTTCTACAATATAGAAAATATAGTACAATATAGAATACGTGCAACACTCATCAAGGAGAACGAGAATAATCATAGGTTCCTCTTTGACACCATCACCAAACTAACTAGGAATCACCAATCCACTGAGCCAACCATCCCCTCATCCCTTTCAATTAATGACTTAATGGAATACTTCAATAACAATTGATTTGAAGTAAGATAGCATCCCCTACTGTCTCCCTAGAGATCCCTGGTCCCTCAATCAGACAAAACGTAACAGCTCCTCTTACAGAATTGGCTTCCTCCATGCATTCCTCAACCTGCATGCTGGATCCTATCCCAACAAGGCTTTTCAATGACATTCTACCAATAGCAAAAACCATGTTTCTGATCCTGATCAATCCCTCTGCTGGACATGTTCCCCAAATATTCAAGGAAGCTGTAATAAGGCCTCTCTTTAAGGAACCCACACTCGATGCTGTAGTTCTTGCCAACTATAGGCTCATCTCTAACCTGCCATTCCTGTCAAAAGTCTCTGCAACCACCCACAAAACAACAATATTTTGAGACGTTTCAATCAGGTTTACGAAAGTACCATAGCACTGAAACCGCGTTGGTTAAAGTGACCAACGATCTGCCACTCTCCCAGGCTGCATTCGATACAATTGACCACTCCATCCTCCTGCATCGATTGGAAGGTTTGGTCTGTATTAAAGGTACTGCTTTGAAATGGTTTGAATCATATCTTTCAAATCGTACACAATTCGTTAACACCCATGACACCCCCTCCAGACGCTTTGCTGTCAACCACGGGGTTCCCCAAGTGTTAGTACTGGGCCCAATTCTCTTCTCCCTATATATACTCCCATGGGGGATATCATTAGAAAACACTCAATTCAGTTCCATTGTTATGCTGATGACACCTAACTATACTCATCACTTGAGCCTGATGAAATCAATTATTTTACAAAACTCCAAGACTGTGTAAAATATATAAATACCTGGATGGCATCCAGTTTCTTACTGCTTAATCCAGAATATACTGAAGTATTATTCCTAGGTCCAAAATACTTGAGAGACCGGCATCTCGCTAACATAACGAACGGTCCAACCCTGCTCAACACCTTAGTCACCATGTCAACCGTAAAGAATCTTGGTGTCATCCTCTACAATGACCTACTTTCTCTCCCCACTTAAACCTGATTTGTCGTACCGCTTACTTTCACCTGCGTAACATCACTATGATTAGGCATATCCTATCTCACAAAGATGCTGGAACCATAATTCACGCCTTTATCACATCTAAGCTTGACTACTGTAATGCCCTTCTGTCAGGATGTTCAGCCAGTCACCTGAAATCCTTACAACATGTCCAAAACTCAGCCGCTTGGATCCTGACCCGAACCAAAAACTGGGATCATCTCACACCAGTTCTGGCTTCTCTACACTGGCTCCCCATACGAGAGAGAAAAGAATTCAAAGTACTCCTTCTTATCTACAAGGCGGTCAACAATCTGGCCCCATCCCACATAAAGGAACTCCTTATGCCTTATGTTCCAAGCCGGATCCTGCAGTCAAGAGGAGCTGTTTTACTCTCCATTCCCAGGACTAAGAAACAGAACTGGAGCCAGAGCCTTTAGTCACCAAGCACCTCTTCTTTGGAATCAGCTTCATCTGGTCATAAGACAAGCAGACTCCCTGGAAATCCTTAAAAGGATGCTTTAAACCTTCCTGTACGACCAAGCCTACAAAGTTCAATAGTTTCCATGCCACCGCTTCTGCTAGGTGAAATTCACCTTTCACCAGCTCATAAGGTCCACTCTGCCAAGGGGGATTGATACCTTTTACAGCACCCTTCGCTTATTGGGTGGTCTTGACCAACCTTTAGATATGCTGCCATAGTCCTGAGCATCTCTTCTCTATCCCCTCTTCCTACATCTCTCGACAGGAGCAGTGTTCCAGCCCCGGTTCGTTCCCCGTTAACCTAACCCTAACGCTGCCTCCCCCAACAGGAATCAGCATCTCCAGATCCAGCTTGTTTCTATAGAACAGTGGGACCCCCATTCTCCTAACCTTAACCTTAACCTGGTTCATCTCTCCCAATGTCCTTTCCCTTGCTAAAAGTCAATGTCTTTTTCTCCGTTAAAGGAGTTTTCACATTGACAAACCTTTAATCTGACCTTATTACTTAAATGCATATCTATTATGTGTAGACCCCTGAGACTGATTGAAAATCTCAATCTCCTCTTTCCTCCAGTCCTCTGTTAAAGGAGTTCTGTTAATCAACCAAAACAAATTAACATCAACAACAAATAATCAAAACCAGTAGTTATTTCTTCAACTAGGCCGAGATTGAGATTGATTGAAAATCTCAATCGCCTCTTTTCTCCAGTCCTCCGTTAAAGGAGGTCTGGTACCAATCAAAACAAATTAACACTAACAACAACAAAAATTGTATTTTTTTTCAACTAGGCCAAGATCGAGATTGATTAAAAGTCTCGATCTCCTCTTTCTTCTCTCTTCTTTCTAGTCCTCCGTGAAGGAGTTCTGTAACCAATCCCAAATTACTGTCCTTAACTGGGCAATCAAGGTTGAAAGGTAGTTAGGTAAATAGCTGCTATATTTCTTAAAAAATCTTTTTAAAAAAATCACTTTTGTGAAGCGCCTTGAGCTTCGGCTGCGATTTTGGCACTATAAATCTGTTGAGTTGAGTTGAGATGTGACATTACTTCTCCAATGCCATATGGCAAGGCATCACAAGCCAGCTTCACAGGTAGGTCAGGGTCATAATGAGTGAGTGTCTGATGTCACTAACTTCTTGACTTCCTAGAACGCACGCTCACATTATTTTGTCCACACCCACTTGTGTCCGATTTTCAGCAACTCATTGCCCAACCTGTACTGTAGACAGGTTGGGCAGGAAACTTGCTCTGTTGGCAAACTCTTGATGTTTGCCAAGTGCTCTGTGTCATCCTTGCCGGTCATGATGATATCAATAAGATAAACTGCGTGCCTGGGTTCCCCTGTAGCACCTGATCCATGGCACACTGCCATATTGCTGGGGCGGATGCCACTCCAAACACAAGCCTATTATAGCGGTAAAGGCCCTTTGAAGTGTTTATTGTCAAAACACCTTGGAATGCTCCTCCATCTCCATCTGCAGGTAGGCCTCAGCTAAATCCATCTTTGTGAAGCCCTGGTCACCAGACAGGTTTACAAAAATGTCTTCAATCCTAGGCAAATATATTTGCTCCGCTTTTAGCACTGAGTTGATGGTAAGCTTAAAGTCACCACACACTCACTGATCCTGACCTCTTAGCTACTGGCACAATGGGCATGGCACAGGGGCTCCAGTCTACCTTGGATAGAATGCCATCAGCCTCCAAACAACCCAGCTCTGCCTCTACCTTATTCCGTATGGCGTATGGGACTGGCCGTGCATTGTGGAAACGCGATGTGGCCCCCTCCTCCAGGACAATGCTGCCTTTAATGTGTCTCAATGTCCCAATTCCATAATTTCAAGCTCTTTATAGCTTTCCAATCCAGCCGCAACTGCCTCAACCAGTCCCGTCCCCACAGCTCTGGTCCACCTCTCTTTACAATGTACAGGTCTAGTTTGCATCGTTGGCCATTGTGTTGTACATCCACAGACAACACTCCAATGGGTTTGATTTTCTTCCTCGTGTAGGTTTTCAGAAGGATTGGAGATGGTCTCAGTCATTGCGGCTGAACCAGTATCAAGCTTAATTTTAATGTTTATGCCATTCACTTGGGATGTGAGCCAGATGACATCTCTGCCGCTCTGTTGTTCATTTGCAAACAGGCCAGTCTGGTGCCTGCATCATCATCATCAGAATGGAGTCTTCTCACATTGTGTACTCTTGTCACTCTTTTGTGAATTGCTGTCGATCTTTTTATTATTATTAACCGGCTGTTCTCTTTTTCCGGAGCGGCAGACTCCCTGAATGTGACCAGTTTTATTGCACAACCTGCAAACTTAATTTTTATTTCATTCTTTATTGAGAGAGATAGTGACAGGATTAAGTTGGAAACTGGGATGAAGAGTCGGGGGGGAGCCATTGCAGAAAAACCGGACAGATGATTTTAACCTGTGGCACTGCTCGACGTATGGACTGGGGGACGCGCTCTCTGACCGCTCGGCCACCGCGCACCCCCGCAAACTTCATTTTTAAACCTTCATTGTGTGTCACGGACACACGATTACATGATTGGTTTGTGGCACTCGCTGAGTTAAGTTTTGTTGACGTTTGCCAATTTTGTCCCCGTCTGCAACTCAACTGCGTCTTAGCCTAGCGGCCGTTGGTACTACGCGGTCTCTCAGCGCGCCATTTAAACCGTCACCAAACTCACAGTGCTCTGAAAGTTTCTTCAAGTCAGTCACGTAGCCATTTAAACCGTCACCAAACTCACAGTGCTCTGAAAGTTTCTTCAAGTCAGTCACGTAGCTCACGATCGACTCTCCTTCCTTCTAGTTGCGTTTGTGGAAACGGAATCGTTCGGCTATCTGTAGTGGTTTGGGAGACAGTTCACCGTTCGTTCACCAGTTGAACGAACGGCATAGCGGACGGCTTCTTCTGGGCCGTTAAACTGCGTAGCAAGCTGTACGACTTCCCACGCATTGCACTGAGCAGCACAGCGTGCTTCTCTGCTCTGATTTAATTTGCTTGGAAATACTGTTCGATATGCTCTGTGAGTCTGTGAGCGACTCACCCCGGACGCTTCGCGTGTCGAACTCTTTTCAATGGGCTACGGTCATACACGTACCCACTCCTGCGTGTTGGCACCACAGGCTGCCTCGATCCAGATGCGACGGGCGATACGCCACTCTGCCAGCACCAGCAAACGGACCCATCCCAGCACGGAATTCTCTCCCTGGATTGCGGTCTCTCTAACTCTGC